>NW_023608204.1:0-31300 GCF_013339725.1 Rhipicephalus microplus | reverse complement strand
ATGTCACGGAGAGCAGCTGGCCAGTGTGGCAGGACCTGTCGACAGCCGGCAAACTTGAGCGCTCTGCTGTGCAATTGCTCATTGCGAGAAAAGCGTCGCAGAGGACGCGGACAAGTCAGCCACTGTATTAGTAAGAAATCGAGGTGTTGTTGAAGGGGAGAACAAAATTAAAGACCCCTGATGAGTGCCTTATTTCCCCGAACCATGACAGGAAGCTTCGCGCCCCTTCTTTGTTGAGTCACATCTCGAAATTCCTTTTTAGTGACCTGTGTGGAATGCTACTTCTCAAGTCAACTACCGTAGAAGCCGTCCTTGCTCTCTCGTTCGTGTGAAGCCTTTCACCTAGGCACCGCGACACCAAATGTCATCATTTGTTAAACCAGCAACAATTGCTGCCACATAGAAGTACGGCGTGCCATGCGGCTCCTATACGTGGGAACAACTTTCGATGAAAACTCAAAAACAGAAAAAAGAAAGTAGTAATAATGTTAATGAAATAAAAAAAATTGCCCGCAGCTTCCTTCGGGGGAACACTGAGGAGGATGCGGACCATATAATTGGTTAACGGGGTGTTAAAGTGCGACTTACTTGGGTCGATGGCTAAATTGGTTAACGTGGTTGTGAAATGGGGTGTTAAATTGCGACTTACTTGGGTCGATGGCTAAATTGGTTAACGTGGTTGTAGGAGGGGGTGTTAAATGAGTGAACACGTACACACGTATGCGAAAGGGCGGCGCTGGTCGAAGGGACGTCGATCATTGTGTTTGTGGATTCGTTGGAATTCATTTCACCGCGACCTTGGACGTCGACGCGCCGTACAAACCAACCGACGAGCGGCAACTGAGCGAGCGAGCGCCGACCTTGAGTATATATACAGCACGACGGCGGATGCACTGTCAGCTGTTGAATGTTCTCGAAGTGCGACGCCACATGCGCGTCCACTGGAGAATCAGGAGAATTGTAGATGTCGAACGCGGTGTGTAGAGGAGGAAGGGTGCACAGATGGTGGAGGAGTGAAGCGCGCGCGGTGTGTAGAGGAGGAAGGGATGCACAGATGGTGGAAGAGTGGGCGACGGCGCGACGGCGCATGCGCGCGCGTCAGCTGTCGAATGTTCGAGAAGCGGTGCGGACGGCGCACTACAAGGCGCGAGTATAAGATGCTCCGCATCTAAAAAGGCACCGCAAGCGATTGTCACTACGGCGAAAGCATCGTCGAGAGCAACGAAAGGAAAACAGCTGCACTTCGACTTCACCAGTGAACATGGCCAGTTCAAGCCGCGACGTTTACTTTATGGAAGTATGCGACTTCGGCAATTTCTTCCCAAAGAATGCTCTTATGGTTCTTACGGAAATGCTCCATCTTGACGTCCCAAAGAAGAGATCGTTTCACATCTTCTATCAGCGTTTTGTTGAAAGCAGTGCGAAACATTTGTGAGCCGGCGAGAGGACGGATGTCGTCTGCTACTCAGTCGGAGCGAGTTGTTCTGTGGAACCAGTTCTTCGCAGCGCGCGCGTCAACTTCTCGACTCTACCCCTGTCATCACGTGTCAAACGACGTCACTGGTCGCTCTGCCGCTTGTGCCGCTGGCGAATTTTTCCAACTCTGGCGAATTTCACAAGGGCGTCTAGTCGCCGTGGTAGAAACCTGATTTGGCCTCGTGCGGCGGCTGCCGCTCCGCTCTTGGAGCAAAATCGCTTGTATGTGAAACAGGCTTGACACCGCTGCACTCCTCTCGCCATCTCGTCGTGTTTTCATAAGAAAAGGCTTGCTGGTTCCTTTCGCGACAGTGCAACTCACTCACGGCAGTACCACTATTTTTGTTGTGAACTCATCTCCGTACAGCGTTACGTTGGTGCGAGGGGATGCCTCGGCAGCGTGGAACCCTTCGAAGACGCGCAAGTTATGGATCAACCCGATGACATGCACTGCTCAAGTTCCCGTACGCTTAGTGCTGTTTCGGCATGTGCTTCATCATCCGATGATGTATTCGGTCCCTCCATACCCGACAACCTTACGCCGGGCCAGCGTTCCCAGCTTTTGGCCCTATTAGAAGAATTCCCCTCTTCTTTCGATCTCGCTCATGTTGTGTTCTGGGCTTTCGGTTTCGGTTTCGGAATGACATGTGAGGATGCCAGGGGGCACCGCTCTGGCATCCAGGATAAGGTCCCTAGATGAAACTTGTTTCATCTAGGGACCTTAATCCAGGATTTCAAGGCGACTGTAAAATAAAGCGAGTGTGCGTTGGGTAACTATGGAGTGCGGTTCTTGTTCTTCTCTTCGGCGCTTCGCGCTAACCCACGTGTTCGGGCTGATCGGCGGCCCCGCCGGCCACGTTCGTCTCCGTCGGCCGTCTTCTTCTTCTGCTTCGTCGGGACCAGCCAGCCCCAACACAGCAATGGTGACGAGGACGTGTAAGAACCCATTTTGTTCGCCGTGTTCGTCTTTTTCTTGCTTCTAACGGACCTACCCTGCTAACCCTAGACGCTCTTGTTCCCAGCAAGGTGGCTGCTGCGTGTTGCGTCGCTTCATTCCTTCTTCATTCAGCTACGCCGCCTCTGTCGTCTTCTTCAAACAGTGTACTGGCGTCATTTTTTTCTCGTCTGCACCTCTCCATTCTTCTTGCTTGAAATGGCGTCTCCGATTCTACCTCCCCTATTTCTTCATTCGCCCGGAGACCCGCCACTTCCGTGGGCGGACTGGAAATTGGTGTTTCAAGCCTACGCAAACGCGGCCGGAGAGGACGCCAGCAAGCCCGAGCGTCGCAAGGCCCTGCTGCTCAACGCGTTGGGTCCTGCCGGGTTAAAGCTCTTCTATACTTTGGACGCCACCAACGCGTCGCCGACGCCAGCGTCGGGCGATGCCTTCAAGAATGCTGTTGCTCTTTTCGATGAGCATTTTAAAGATGTCTCGTGCGATTATCTCGCACGCGTAAAATTCCAAAGGCGACAATTGCCTGGCGAGCCAGTCGCCGAGTTCATTACTTCTTTTCGAACGCTCGCAGCGTCGTGCGGCTTCGGCGTGCTCGAGGACGATATGATCCGCCATCAGCTTTTCACCGGGGTAGCCTCGCAAAACGTCCGCTGCCGCATGCTTCAAAAAAGGCTCCTCGATTTCATTATCCGAAGCCCTCTCGATTGCGTGAGAGGACGAGCTTATTCGCTGCCAGTTGGAGCAATTCGCTCCGCATTCAGTGCAGCAACTTTCTGCTGCGGGGGGCCAAGGCAGTGGCTCTTTTTTTCATGGGACGCGTCAACATGGCGGCCCTTCATCTTCGTATCGGCGCGGCGGCCAACATGGACGCTCGCCTGCACCGTCCTTCCGTGGCGGCCAACATGGCGGCCTCTCTGTGTCGCGGGGGCAAAGAAGCCGGCAATATGGCGACCCCATTCCGCCAAATTCTGGTTTTCAGGAACAGCACCGAGCTCCTAACTCGCGTTCGCAATTTTCTTGTCCAAGCGCAAACGCGCATTGCTTTCGTTGTGGATCGGCTCGGCATTTAGCCAATTTTGCGCAGTGTCCCGCGAGAAACCGCACTTGTCTTGCGTGCGGAAAAATCGGACATTTTCAGTCCGTATGCAATTCCCGTCAAGCAAATCTTCCTGAACCAGTTTCTTCGTCCGCTCCTTCGAGCACTGCACAGACCAATACGGTCACTGTTTTAAATGTGGATGGCCTCCACACTACGTCCTAGCCCACCATCGTAGCTTCAGTGGGCCATGTGCCCTTGTCATTTCTCGTGGACACTGGTGCCTCAGTCTCTTTAATCAGTGCGGCCGACTTTCATAGCCATTTTTCCAAGATTCGGCTTTTGCCTTCACACGTTGTTCTACAAACATATTCCAAGGAAACGATTGATAATTTAGGTCATTTTACAGCTCAGGTCTCTTATCGCAGTTGCACTGCTTCCATTACTTTTTATGTAACTGCCAATGGCAGCTCGCTTTTAGGACGTGATGCCATCAGGGCTTTGTCCATCAACATCGTCGGTGCGTCTATGACGTGTGATCAAGTCGACGTCCAAGATGATCTTCCGGCCAACGCGCCTTCTGAATTCCACCACCTGTTCATCCGTGAACTGGGTTGTGTGCGCGGTTTTGTGCATAAAGTGATGCGTCGACCAGGTGTGTGCCCTGTGCGTGCCAAGCTGCGCCGCATTCCTCTTCTTCTCCGTGAGAAAGTCTCTGCGGAACTGTTTCGCCTTCAAGCCAGCGGAATCATCGAGCCTGTCTCTGCTTCCGACTGTGTTTCTCCACTAGTCGTCGTCAAGAAAAAAGATGGATCCCTACGACTATGCGTCGACTGACGAGAACCAAACAAGGCGATCGTCGTAGGTGGGTTTGCACTTCCTCACATTGAAGAACTGCTTCATCAGCTCTCCGGAGCGGTATGTTTCTCAAAGCTGGACCTCACGTCCGCCTATGACCAAGTTGAACTTTCTGAGTGTCGTAGAGACTTAACCACATTTGTATCGCACGAAGGCTTGTTTCGGTTTCGCCGCGTGTGTTTCGGGCTTGCATCTACCCTTGCAGTGTTTCAAAAAATGATGTCATTTATTCTTAAGGGTTGTAATGGCGCACTTTGTTACTTGGATGACATTTTGGTGTGGGGACGTACTCGCGAAGAGCACGATGCTAACTTGCATACTGTTCTCAACCGTCATCAGTGAATGTTTTTTCTGTGAATGAGTTACAATTTCTAGGACATGTCAGTTCCCGCGGCTTGACACCTGTTGAATCTAAAGTTCAGGCCATTGTCAATGCCCCACGGCCTACTGATGCCAAAACCTTGCAATCTTTTTTAGGCCTTGTTGATTATCATGCCAAGTTTGTTCCTCACTATGCTGATGTTGTTGAACCACTGCGTACTCTACTTCGTCAAGCACAGCCTTTTAACTGGTCAGCTGAAGCTGAGTAGAGCTTCATTCGAGTTAAGTCAATACTGGCCTCAAAGACAGCTGTTAGTATTTTCAATGAGAAACTTCCCATCGTCATCACGACGGATGCGTCCTATGTTGGACTGGGAGCAGTGTTTCAACAACTCAGAGGTGATCAGCTGATTACTATCGTTTTTGCATCTCGTACATTGACCCCTGCTGTACGCAGATATTCAGTAGGAGAGCGTGAAGCTCTCGCGTGTCTTTTTGCCTGTGAGAAATGGCATGTTTACTTGTGGGGCCGGCACTTCACATTACGTACAGATCAACAAGCACTAGTTGCTCTTCTTTCTGCAGGATCCGAAGGCCGCCGCCCCATTCGCATTTCCCGTTGGTGTGCCAAACTCATGTATTATAATTTCAGTGTTCTATATTGTAAAGGTTCTAATAACGTGGTTGCTGATGCACTGTCGCGCCTTCCTCTTCAGATACCGGTTACTGAAGAGTGGGATGAATAATTTGTTTCATTAGTTACTGCCTGCATTACTAAAGCTGAGCTTCAGGCAGCTACAGCTGCAGATTCCAGTTTGTCTCAAGTTCTGAAATATTTACGTGAAGGATGGTCTTACAAATGTGCTCTTGCTTCAGAATTCTTGCCTTACTTCACAGTGCGACAGGAACTGTCTTGTGTCGAGGACTTGTTTTTCCGCGGTGAACGCGTGATTCCCCCTGCTTCTTTCCGTAACAAGCTAATACAGCTTGCCCATGAGGCTCATCTAAGCATTGTCCGTACCAAAGAGAATTTCCGAGACAGGTACTGGTGACCAGCCTTAGACAAGCAGGTCGAGCATGCAGTTTACAACTGCCATATATTTCAGGCAGCTGAAAAGTCTGCCAAACCTGCATTTTCTCCGTTGCAGCCAGTCCAGTCGCCTGATCGGCCTTGGCAGAAACTCAGCATGGACATCATCTGTCCTTTGCATAATGTTCCGCAAAATGCCGGGTTCATTGTTTTTCTCATCGACTACCATTCCAAATGGCCAGAGCTTTGTTTCGCACATACGGTTACTTCTGAGGTCACCATTGAGTTTCTGTTTTCAATCTTCAGCCGGGAAGGATTTCCTGATGCCATAGTTACGGACACTGGTCTACAGTTTCAGTCCCAACATTTCGAAGCTTTTCTTTCACAACGAGGAATTCAGCACTGGAGGTCATCAGTTTTCTATCCCCAATCAAATGGGCAACTTGAGCGCTTTAATCGCGTTCTGAAGGAACATATCCAGATCGCCCAATTAGAGCACCGTCCCCTCAAGCAAGTCTTGACTGAATGTTTAGCTTCGTACAGGTTCACACCACAAGGCACCACTAGAGTGTCTCCTGCTCAACTTCTCCACGGTAGGCAACCGCGAGTTGCTCTCGACATATACTCTTTGCCTCGTAACATAGCAGTGTCTTCTCCTTATCAAATACGTACCAGGGTTTTTCTCATCAACAAGCAATGAAAAAGTATGTCGACACCCGTCGAGGTGCAAAGCAGTCCAAAGTTCGCACTGGCGATCTAGTCAAGGTTCGTGTGCCAGGCAAGCGCCCCAAGTATCGGGGTGCTTACAAAGTCTTGGGCCAGGTTAGTCCCACTTCTTTTCGCTTAAGTGATAGTAACATCTGGAATGCTTCGCGCCTTGTTATTTTTCATACGAATTCGCCTTCAACACCTTAAAGTCTTCCCCATCACGTTCCGTCCACGCCTTTCAACTATGCATCAGACTGTTACATGTGGCCTCCATGTTTCTTCTTCAAGGGAGTAGGAGTTACCAGTCGGTGTCGCTGGTTCAAGTACACCAAATCATACGGTTCACTTCGAACCTTCAAATACGGCTGAGACCGTTGAACCGGACTCCGGTCCACAAAGTTCTTTCGAAGCTCATGCTGCGAGCTCTGATGAGACCGCGAACTTTAACGCTCGTTCAGAGCCTTCACAATCTTCTACTGACTGCTCTTGATGTGTCACATCAGAGCACAAGTGACTAAAATGCTGAGACACCTGATTCTACACCCAAAAGGTCCCGCCCTAAGCGGAAGCGGCAGAAGCCGCGTCGGTTCGAAGACTACGTGATGTAGAACTCTTGTTCATTACTATTGTGTACGTTACTGTTCTGTGAAAAGGTCCAATGCATTGAAATGAATATTGTACTGAGTTGTGTACAGCTCAACCTTCTCTCGGCCGCACATCCACCGTTACGCATCGCATCGACACAGGCGCATAGCCACCACTGCGGCAACGTCCATATCGCGTATCTCCCACAGAACGCCGTGAATCAACGAGCAAGTCGACGACATGCTTCGCCGTGATGTTATTCGCCCCTCTAGCAGCCCCTGGGCATCTCCTGTCGTTCTCATCTCGAAGAAGGACGGTTCTGTGCGGTTCTGTGTGGACTACCGACGCCTCAACAAGATCGCTCGTAAGGACGTGTACCCACTACCGCGGGTAGATAATGCGATTGACAGCCTGCAAGGAGCAGAATTCCTTTCATCCCTCAATTTGCTCTCAGGGTATTGGCAAGTACCTATGCCTGAGGACGCTCGACCGAAGACTGCTTTTGTCACCCCCGACGGCTTGTACGAGTTCAACGTCATGCAGTTTGGGCTGTGCAATGCGTCCACCACCTTTGAGCGCATGATGGATACTGTTCTGCGTAACCTGAAATGGTACACGTGCCTGTGCTACCTCGATGACGTCGTCGTTTTCGCTCCGGACTTCTCGACGCATCTTTAACGCCTTCGGCACGTTTTAACGCGTCTGAGCGACGCCAGTCTGCAACTGGACCTAAAGAAGTGCCAATTTGCAGCTCGGCAGCTGACAATACTCGGCTGCGTCGTGTCCAAGGACGCAATTCTCCCTGATCCAGCCAAGCTTCGGGCCATGACCGAGTTCCCCAAGCCGACATCCGTCAAGGAACTGTGCAGTTTCGTAGGACTGTGTTCCTACTTTCGGTGCTTCATTCGAAACTTCGCGACTATCATATCGCCACTGACGAAGCTCCTCGGCAGTAACGGGCCTCTCCATTCGTGGTCATCACAGTGTGACGACCCTTTCACAACACTTCGTCGTTTGTTGACGTCATACTCCGCCACTACGACCCTACGGCCCCTACAGAGGTACACACGGATGCCAGTGGTGTCGGCCTCGGCGCTGTCCTTGCGCAGTGCAAACCAGGGTTCCCGGAATATGTCGTGGCATATGCAAGCCGTACGCTTACTAAAGCCGAGACTAATTACACAGTCACTGAGAAAAAATGTTTGGCAATTGTCTGGGCCCTTGCAAGGTTCCGACGTTATTTGTATGGTCACCCATTTGATGTCGTCACCGACCATCACACACTATGCTGGTTGTCGTCAGTGAAAGATCCCTCAGGCCATCTCGCCCGGTGGGCACTTCGCCTGCAAGACTATGACATCCGCATGCTGTACCGCAATGGAAGGCAACATGCTGACGCCGACGCCCTCTCGCGCTCTCCCTTGCCTGACGACAATGCCAACAACTTAGCGTCTCACCTTGCCATTTCTTTGATTAGCATTCATACCATTGCTACTGAACAGCGCAAAGATCAATGGATTGCCTCACTGATAGACTTGCTGACTGATCCATCCACTCCATCTTCTCGCGCGTTGCGTCGTCAAGCCCACCATTTTGCCCTTCGCGATGACCTCCTACACAGGCGCAATTACAATGGTGACGGCCGCCAGTGGCTACTAGTCATACCTCGCAGTCCGCGCTCTGACATATGCGAATTCTTTCATTCTGATCCACAATGTCCGCACTCCGGGGTTTGGTGCGGCATGTACCGCATGTACTTTTGGTGCGGCATGTACCACTACGTGCAGAAATTCGTTCGCTCCTGCTTAGATTGTCAGCTCCGCAAAGCTTCAACGCACCTGTCGCCGGTAGGTCTGCAACATCTACCTTGCCCTGCCAGGCCCTTTGGGTGCGTTGGCATCGATTTGTAGGGCCACTTCCATTAACGTCGGCTGGTAACCGCTGGGACATTGTCACTGTGGACCACCTCACGCGATACGCCGAAACGGCCGCTCTTCCCGCGGCTACAGCGAGTTATGTGGCCTCCTTCTGCTCCAACGATTCATTCTGCGACACGGTCCATCCCAGGAACTGCTCAGTGACCGAGGCCGTGTCTTCCTGTCTGAAGTCGTTGAAGCCATTCTCAAAGAGTGCAACATTGTTCACCGCACAACTGCTGCTTACCACCCGCAGACGAATGGCCTCACCGAACGCTTCAACCGTACGCTCGGTGACATGCTCTCCAAGTACGTCGCCACCGATGACACAAATTGGGATTCCATTCTACTCTTCGTCACCTAGCATACAATACCACCCCTCAGAGCACTACTGGCTTTTCACCTTTCTTTTTATTATGTGGAAGGCACCCGTCACGCACCATCGACACGATACTTTCGTACAGGCCAGATCCGTCTGAGTGGGCACCTATTTCTGCTACAGCCAAGCTTGCAGAAGAGTGTTGAGAGCTTGCAAAGACCTTTACTGCGCATGATCAAGAGCGGCAAAAAAGCATTCGCGCTGACGCCAGCACTACTGCGCCCACGTTCCTCCCTGGAGCGCTGGTCTGGCTCTCAATCCCTACCAATGCAACTGACCTATATTCAAAACTATTGCCCAAATACGAAGGCCCCTACCGTGTCGTCAAATGCACTTCCCCAGTCAACTACTTGATTGAACCCATCGAACCATCTTCGGACAAGCGCCGTCGAGGACGCGACATTGTTAACGTGGAGCGCCTCAAGGCCTACCATGACCCGCTCATTGTAACCAGCTGTTAGGTCGCCAGGCGGCTCCCTTTTCGTACCCGGGGTAGTTGTGGTAAAGCCTTTGAACAGTGGGTCGTCCTCTCCAGCGCCTTCTAGTGGGTCGCCCTTTTCATAAGAAGAAGAGCAGCTCGTGCAGAGAGTCGGTTCCACATTGACTGTCGCTGTCGTGAATCATCGCGGAGTGTCCGCCAATAAACCTCTTAACAGTGCATATATACCTAACCATGGGTATCTTGCGTCTAGTTCAGGACATTTTTGCTAGACAGCATTACCGGTATTGCTGCTCGGGCTCAGTCAACGCATGCTTAGCCCGTCGATGCTGATTGGGTCATCTGCATGTTCAAGTACGCAACCATCCTCAGGGCTGTCCGTGGCGTTGGAAGCTATTTTATTCTTAAAACTCTTTATAATAATGTCCGTGTACAACGCACATCACGCGATAAAAATCCATTAACAGACCAGCTGAAGTCACGCTCTCCTCAATTCTTAAAGAAAAACACCTTTACCTAGACCTAATTTTGCGTGAATGAAGGAGCGGTAATTTTAAAATAATTTTTTTTTCTCAAACAACACCCAAGCGACATTCTAGAAAGTTCAAAAGGCAGCCACGTGACCAAGAAATTTTTCTCTGCGAAATATTATAACAGTTCACTGGTTTATATACAGTAAATCAGCACGACTTTTTTCGAATACATTTAAGATGGTCGCCTAAATGACTGGGATTTGGCGTGGAATGCCCCATGTTATTTGAATTGACCATATCCTTTCCTTATTAAAGTACCTAACCACATGGGTGCTAAGACTGTAGCTACCCCGCAGTGGCATTATCAAAGTGGTGGCTCACGCAGGTGATGTCGCAATATACCACACTGACAAGTAGAGCCTGGCTGCTGTTGTCAAGGTTTTTGGGTCAACGCGGAAATCTTGGGGGCCTAACTTAACTTGCACAAATGTAAACGATTTAGCCTCTACCCTTCACCGATATCCTGTATACATGACATCGCTGTTGTCAAGAGCCTCAGTATCCTGGAAATAAACTACAATGCAGAAGGAGCAAATACGGAGAGTTAGAATAAGGAGCTGGAGTCCACAAAAAGATGATAATTAGGGCCCTGGAATTCAGTTTTTCGCACTATGTACGATGATGCTTGTTATGAATCTCTTCACAGGGCGTTTCCGGTTCATGATGAACTCCCTTTCATTACCGTATCAAACAGCAGCACAACCTAAGTAACAAATGGTCAGGTACTTCTTGAGTGCTAACACCACCGTAGTTAGGTAAGAACAACCCGGCTTGCTCCGAGGAAAATGTGGTAGGAATATCTCCTCCCCGGTATAGTAATGGTAGACACATATATTTCTCTAAATACGAACATTAGAGTACTGCAGTTACAGGAGGATCATCCCGCAAGGCATCTTGCATCTTACTAATGTCAAGGTATGCAGAGTCACCTGTCTTTGCAGGCTCTACCACGGGGGCCAAAAGGTATGGAACTTAAAACTCGAAAAACAAAACTCACGGGGGAACATTGGTTAAACAGAGGTTGTGAAGAGAGAGAGAGAGAAAAAACGAGCTTTTTTTTGGGTGCTATAACGCCCAGCTGGCTACCGAGCAATATTCTAAATGCGGTTTGACAATTTGAGGGGGGTGTGCTGCCTGCGGCAGACCGAGTCTTTAAATTTCAATATGTAAACCTGAACCAGTGTGTGACCTACAAAAAAAAAAGGAACACGAGAACAACAAGCACACATTACTATCTTATCACTGTGCCACAAGATTATGGTCCGTTCGTTACAGTTCTTACCACCCACTGGGCATAGAGATGTTCACTAAGAGCAGAGAGTGCACAAACGGCACGTTTCTGTGTAGAGTCACTGCTCTGTATAGAGGACTAGCAGTGAACCAAGCCAAGGCCCGCATATACCAGCGGCCAAGTTTGTCGCGAACGTACATTTCCCGTTCTCACGTGTATGCAAATCGGCTTTCCTGGTCTGGCAAGCCTCCCTGCCTTTACTTCTCTACCATCTGTTCTCTTTAAATATTGTAATCGACGCTTTGGAAACAGAGTTGTTCTTGCTAAAGGAGACGGAAGAAAAACTCTGTAAAGGTGCTCTTGTGCAAGTTGCCCATAGCAGAGTCCGACTGCTGTGCGGCCCGATACAAGAGCTACGCACAACATGATTTTTTTTACGTATGCCACATAGAAGTTACTATACAGAGCAGTGACTTATCATACTTTGTTGAACCTGTGAAACTGTAAAACACTGACTGTCTATGAACTGCGCGATGTGAATGGAAAAAAGTGGCCTGCAGTATCTAACAGCGACAAGAAATAGACAGCAATCTCTTCTCTTGTCCCTGTTACCTGCGGCGCCCCACTTTTAGATGCGAAGCAGATTTTCGCGGAGGCTTTGTCCATCCCTCATGTGTTGTCCACACCACCCCTGCGCATGCGCATTCTCTATTGCTCTATTGCAGTGGAGGTTACTTTATTTTCCTTTCTTGATGAGAGGGCTGTAAAGTTTATGTTTTCCAGCGAAAGCTGTTTATGGATAGGAGAAGCGAAAAACCGTTCGGCATCAGTGTTATAAGCGGTTTCCATTGGCTGTGCTATCAATGACGTCGTTATGAGCGTCATATCCAAGCACGCGCGCCATTGGCTGTGTTGTGAATGACGTCATCCATCCCGTCGCAGCTGTGGCGCGGAGCACACACGCATCAGTTTCTACTGATAGTTTCCACATAAGTAAGCCACGGACAATTTAAAAAAAAGCGTCAAAAGTAGAAACGTGAAAGAGCTCGCATTCGCCGGGCCGATGATGCAGTCGAGGCACAAAAACATGCCGGGAAGCCCAGTGCCGACAGGAAATACGTGCCGATAATCTGACATCCTTCAAAGGAGCGTTAAAGCGCGAACGGGAATGCAAACGCCGTGGGCTGGTGGTTCCTGCAAATCACGCCACCGAGTTCAAATCGCAATGTTTTGATTTTGAATTGATTGGATTGATATGTGGGGTTTAACGTCCCAAAACGACCATATGATTATGAGAGACGCCGTAGTGGTGGGCTCCAGAAATTTCGACCACCTGGGGTTCTTTAATGTGTACCCAAATCTGATCACACGGGCCCACAACATTTCCGCCTCCATAGGAAATGCAGCCGCAGCAGCCGGGAATCAATCCCGCAACCTGCGGGTCAGCAGCCGAGTACCTTAGCCACTAGACCACCACGGCGGGGCTGTGGCAGCCGAAGTGGCAAGCAAGATTTTGTGTCAACAAAAATGAGTGCGTGTA
Organism: Rhipicephalus microplus; assembly: GCF_013339725.1. NCBI lineage: Eukaryota > Metazoa > Arthropoda > Arachnida > Ixodida > Ixodidae > Rhipicephalus > Rhipicephalus microplus. The sequence goes on along the minus strand of NW_023608204.1, from coordinate 18,293 downwards.
ATCACAAACTATATGACAGCAATACTATGCCGAGAATGATTCTTCTTGGGAAATGTTCGTGGTATCAGAGATGGTGAAATTAATTTTCCTGTTGATCTGTCCAGGCACCATCGAGCTTGTATGACCACAGCTCTCTAGACCAAGTACAGTCAGAGACATTCCTACGAATTGACAAAGGTAGGAGATGGTAAAATTATTATAGTGACTAAAAACATCATTACCAGACACACGCCACTTGTAAATTGTGTTTTGATCATTTGTATATCAGCTACAGAAATTTTGTTTTGGCCACCTAGAGCTTTCAAATTTGGTTACATCTATTTTGGTAGTTTTATTCTTTTAAGTACTTCCAAAACATTTCCGGGACATTTCACACATGATCTGGCAGTGTATGCGTGAAGTAACTTTCATTAAAGTTTTTCACCATTTTGTTGAAATATATGTCGGATTATTAGAATAGCACTATTGGGGCCTGCCGTCTCAAGCGTTCAGTTTTTCTTTTTAGTTGCAATTCTTCTAGCCTCATTCAAAAGTTTTTTGTTATTTCCTTGTTTTTCAAGAAATAAAACTATTGACACAGTGCATGCACATGTTCTTCAACCTAATGGAAAGACTGATAACATAATTGGTTGATATGTGAAGTTTAACGTCCCAAAACCACCATATCATTATGAGAGACGCAGTAGTGAAGGGCTCTGGAAATTTCGACCCCCCTGGGGTTCCTCAAGTGCACCCAAACCAGAGCACGCGGGTCTACAGCTTTTCCGCCTCCATCGTAAATGCAGCAGTCATAGCCGGGATTTCAACCCGCGACCTGCGGGTCAGCAGCCGAGTGCCTTAGCCACGAGACGACCGCAGCGGGGCCAACACAAACAGAGGCGTAAGGCAACGTTTTGCAGCGTGTTCGTCTCCCTTGGGAACACACCATTGTCACTTCATCTATCTACCTGAACGGCAAATGACACTTAACACTGGAATTGCGCATATGAGCGCCATCTCAGTCAGTGGTATGATGAATTTTCCACGCCTTTCAGTGCTTCCCTAAAGTGCTTCAGGACTGTGAACGGAAGTTCCGGGCAGCTGTTGCTTGGGCCCTCGCTATGGACATTGTAGAGAAGCCAAGCGGTATCTTCGCGTAAGTCCCCGAACTCAGTGATGGCCTTCAGGAACTGCAAACGGGGAAACAATATTTCATGAAGAATTCCACGGCCCATACAAAAAGCATAGCTCAGCACGGCTGCAGATGAACAAGCAAAGCCAAGCGCGCACCGCTCAACGTTGAGCTACAGTTTCCTCATTAGGGTGATCAATAATATGAACATTATCGGTGTATTTTCGGCAGCACTGTCGCCGTCGTGTCCCGCATGTGCATGTGCATGTATATATCTAAAGAAGCTACAAAAATTATTCACAAAAAAATCACACTATCTGCCGATAAAGAAAACAATGTGTAGATGTGAAGCAGCAGGCGATAGCACTTACACTGGCATCGGCGTTGGCGATGGCGCTCATCGCGGCGTTGCGCAGGTGTGAAACCAGGGGAGGCGAAAAGCTCGCTGTGATGGACCAGTGTTTTGTACTGGAACATGGCATTCGCTGCTAATGGGCAATGTGACACAGAGACCCACAGCCCGCTTTTAGTTAACGCACACGCTCAGAAGTTTTGATGTTCAGCAACGCTCAGAAAAAATCTTCCACCGACACTCTCTTGCAGATGAAGATCCAGTTGGCTAGTGAACGGTTTCGCAGCGTTTATGCAGCGCAAGCAGTCGGATTTTTTAATCAAAAACTCGCTAGCCGACGCTCCCAGCGTCGGCTTTGCGATGCGAGAGACAGGGGAGCATCAGAGAGCGTAAAGGGGGTGTAAGCGCCACAGGGAGGGACGCTTAGAGAAGAGAAACGGGGGAGGGTGCGTAGACTAGCAGATGCTGTCTGCGTCGGCGTTGGCAGGCGTGAGAGGGGGAGCACAGGAGCTGAGCGAGGGGGAGGATTGCGCATGTGCAGTAAGAGTGGTAACGCCGCACACCGGATTGCGCTCGGCCTTAAAACGCTTCGAATCTAAAAAATTCTGAAGACGGTGATTGCAACTAGAAACCCATCGCTCTGCAGCGCGTCGCCATAGATAATTGTACCAAGCGTCGTTCATGTGCCGGCATAATAAAGGCAAGCTATTTATATAAGTCACTTAACACTCGTAGTATGCAGATTTTTAAGGAGATTCAGCATGTTTTTGGCCATGCAACGCCCTTACAGTGAAAGTTTCAAGCCTCTTGCCCTTTTTCGTTTGCCTGACACTTGATATCACATTCATTGCCTCACCATATTTCGGGGTCTTTTAGTGTCACGCAAAGTAAAAAGAAGCCTGCCTGAGAAAGGAAAGGACGACAGTGCGCTTACTTACCTTTGCAGCCAGAGAGTCTTTGTACTCGCTCAACGTAAGACTTTTCGACGAATTAGAGAAACCTCCATATGTGTATACAGGATCGCCGATGTAGTTTTCAGCGCCGCCACTGAAATCACTATACTGGCAAAGCTGAAAGAAAGAGTACAAAAAAGGCGGTTGCTAACGCCTCTTACGCACACTTGTTAAACAAAAAATTTAATCGAGAAACTATCGAGGGTGTGCGCAATCCTTCACTTAGGCACCTGGTTATTGTACTCACTCAACGGCTTCTTTCCCTCTCTTCTGTCTCTTTTCCCCTCCTTATTCCTTCCTCCAGTGCAGGGTAGCAAACGGGATGCGCAATATGATTGCTCTTCGCACCTTTCCTTGCATCTCTCTCTCTCATCGGCTTTCATGGTGAAGCTTGCTACGCCAGTCGGTAAGTCATGATCGTATAGAAAAAAACGCGAACTGTTCTATTCTTCAAGAATGTGGCCTATTATCCTCTCCTTTCCCGTTTCTTGCCGATAGTTCATGTGTGGAGAACGCAGGAAATAAACAGTTGTTAGACAGCGCTGGTGTGGATGTATGCATGTATCCCCTCCTTTGTCCCGTTCTTTACGTTCGCGCTGTTCCCACGACAATGACCTTTGTGGGGCCTGGTGCATTCCTTGGGTTAACATCGTGCCTCATTTCACTGGCGAAGTAAGTGTCGGCAGCCACTAAGAAGGAAGCACGTGGTTAAGATCAGCTGCGACCGGTGACGCGACAATTACAGTAAGAAAAAAAAATCTGCTGCTCCTTGAGTAAACTCATTCAGCTCTATTGCATTATTATCGTGACAGTTATGTACGCCCTGATTTTAGAAAACTGATGTTCCGACATCACATGTATCTAATGCAGAGTTCAACTTTATTGAGAATCATCCATTTTGTGCGAGTTGTATCTTTCAACACGCATTTTTCTAAAAGAAATAGAAATGGATGTTTTCGGGTAAAGCTAACAATTATATTGGAGACATGTGATAACACAGCCTATGCTTATTTTAGACAAATGCAACTAAAGTTTAGAAAATCTTAGGAATATAGTTGAGTTCATTGAAAGAGCGTGAGGCATTTGCGATGGCTGCGGCTTCTGGCGGATCAGATTGCATCCGCGCTCATCTTTTACATCACCTCCGAGGTGTTTTTCGGCAGCGCGCAAACCACAAAGTTAACACAAGTAATACACTACAACAAACTAACATCAACGTGTGAGTGCGAGACACCCAACTAGTAAATTAAAATCTTTTTCCTTTTTTCATTACACATGGCGTTAAAAGGTTATATAAATGATCGCGAAAGTTACCCACCGCATATTGTGACGTCTTCTTTACGGACAAGCATGGCTGAAAGACGCTATCGTTCAGGGAACTCGGTTGCTCCACCATAATGTACTTGAGGGCAGACAGCTCGAAGGATAAGCCAGTGATTACCGATGGCTTGGAAAAATTTGTTCCCACCGAGACGGTGAACCAGTGAGATTCCTGAATCCAGTCATGAAAGGATACGAAGGGTGCTGTGAAATTCGCTTAGAGCGCGCAGGGACACTCGCATTGAGCCTCGCACACACACTCGCGGTTTGAATATCGAGCTGCGCCCGAATGAAACGAGGTAAAGTTCATAGACATAGACAGGCGATAAGACAATTGATCAAAGTGGGTGTCCAATCACTCAGACGGATACTTGTTTCTACAGCGAAACTGCATTGGTAGTGGCAGATTGCATCTATGCCCAAATAGCTTACAAAATTAATTTTTGTAGCCCATCGCCCTTTACACGTCACCTTTTCGCCAAAGCTTATTTCTATCATCATTCATTGCCAACTCTCATTCGCAAGTATCGCAGTACTCAGCTGCAGCAATTTTGACCAATCATCGTGCCATTGTATGTCTCACGCCGTGGAGGTCACCCTATATAGCATGCAGTGTTTTTACTGCTAGTTTTTTTTTTACTCGCTGTTGAATTGACGCGTAACACTGCTTTGAGGAAAATGCAGCACCATTTTGGAAGGGGTGCCAACGCGTGCCGAAGAACTCATGGACCTGAAAACAACATGCAGCTACAGGCTGCAGTCACTGCTTGCATACTCAGAGTAATCGAATTCGAATGAGTTCTTGTAACTTTGGGCGACTGCCACCTGCTGAAACTCACCGTTTCGTCTTGTCCCTAAGCCATGTCAGAAAGCTTCATAGTCGTTGCGATTCATTCAAAAAAAAATCTGGGAAGATTGTATGCCACATGCGAGCAGCTCATTCCCGAGCCTGCTCAAACCACCGCAACAAGTCAACATTATAAGCTTTTATATATATATATATATATATATATATATATATATATATATATATATATATATATATATATATATATATATATATATATATATATATATAGAGTAGCCGAGGCAATAGGCACCTCAACCTCTCCACAGCAAAACAGTTAAAACAGAACAGTTACATACACACACACACACACATATATATATATATATATATATATATATATATATAATATATATATATATATATATATATATATATATATATATATATGTGTGTGTGTGTGTGTGTGCATATATATATATATATATATATATATATATATACATATATATATATATATATATATATATATATATATATATATATATATATATATATATATATATATATATATATATATATATATGCCGATCCACTCTTCGGTCACGTAATCGAATGCCGCAGCTTATGATAGCCGCTGTTGTTGTACACCAAGCGGCGTTTGTTTTGCCGGGCACAAGTTCAGTTCATCCAATAAAGTTTTGTGCCTCTAGCAGTTTGGCATATCGGTTCTTCATCGTCATGTCACTGTGAACTGAAAGGGCGCAGTGTTGCTGAAACGAAGGTAGGCACGAAGCCTATTTGTGCATAGCAATACCACTACTGCGTGGATGCCCGCGAGAAAAAGCTCGCCAGGCGTTCTAATTCCCTTGGGGAATTTCTTTTTTCCTTATGGGATAATGTGGACTGCTGGTAGACAACTGCAGATGCACTAAAATGAATATACTAAGCCTAAACCACCAGACACATTTCTTTGATTGTCTGTTTGCCTATTAAAAAGAACTGTGCATTGATCAAACTGCAGCTCCAGATAGAAATGTAGATAATATAAAGTACTATAATGCAACGATGAGTTTTTGGATCGACAATTTGTGCACCATACATCTGCCATTAGTACAATGGCGAGCCTTCATGTGCTCTTTTGAAAAAAAGAGCCGCTGAAAGGAATTTCATGAGTTATACCTGCACAACACTGCGTAAATACGTTGGCGCGCTTTACGAAGCTATTGCTTACCATGGCCTTTATTATTTTAGCTACCTTTTCTACCAGCCTTGTGAGCTGAGCCGGTGACGTGTCACGCTGCCAAGCATTAACGCGCGAGTTTTAGAAAGAGTCTTTCTAGAGCCTTCATCCGCGCTCAACGCATTCCCAACAAAACATAGCGCACCTCAAATGTGCAATCCCGCCAAGCCCGAATCACACGATGTTTATCTTCCACAAGTCTTGCACCATCTGCAACGCTGACCGCGCCAAGATTTTTGATCGGTATTTCAAGTATATCACCTTCGTAATCTCGGTGCTCTCGCCTAACAAGGTCTATCGTGTTCTAAGCTGTATGCAAGTATTATGTCACATTTCGAAAGTCTTCATCACTTTCGCAAAACTATCCCCCGTATTCTAGAACGTCCCTTCACTCAACGCTTCACCTTCACTTGAGAAAGCCGATGGAAGCGCCGTCTCTAAGCACGGCAAGTCACTGCATATCACAATAATTTGCCGCGATTCTTGAGTAGCGCAGTGTCATTTTCAGTCGAGTGGTGGCGCAATGCTCAACTCTGTCAAGTGAAGGATGGAAGTCGAGTCTAGGAGCGTTTGTGAATACCGGGGTATGTCTGTCATTGAACCAATTTTAACGCGCCGAAAAGTTACGATATTTGAAGGCACTGTGTCTTTGCTGAAGTGTGCATTTACGAAATCTATCGAGTAGTCACTCTGCCTTCACTTAAAAAGCTTAGCCTGTGTTAATTGCTGCTCCCTTCGATGGTCAGTGCATCTGTTTGATCGCTTTACAACACAGACACTCCAAGGTTTATTTTCGCGACTCGTCCAACTAAAGTTTGAGCAGACGTATAAGAACAGACAACCTTTCAAATCGCGCAGTTCGTAGGTTCAGTTCTCATAGACATTCTCAAGCGTCTCATATACGCTTGTTTTTTAAATAAACTATCATTAGTTTCCATCGAAGTCATAATTCCTACACCGCACTATATCTAAAAATATAGAGAGCATCTCTTACGCGTTCTATTTCTTCAGTGTCAGTCCACTTTGTTCTATGTTGCCATGAAGAAAACTTACCAGAACAGTATGGTCTCTATTATCAATGTAGATTGTGTTGGGTGGCGTGGCTTTGCAGAGTCCCTCGAAAGCTAACCACCCTGTCGATGTAATCGCGATGACGATGTCTGCCATGAAAGTACTGCGGAGCGAAAGAAAGATAGCCGTGAATAAAAAATCATTTATAACACAGCCTCTCCACTCCCAATAAAGATGCAAAACAGAAAAAAAACAGCACGGGTAATTGGACATGCGCAGAATTTTTGAAAGGAAGACGCCACATTCAACATTTGTTCCAAGCCGACATGATCCCTCCACAGAATTCATTAAAGTCTGACTATAAGAAGCACAGAAAGCTCTCGCTATATACGGTAGTCAAAGTGGCCTCTTTTAAGTAGTGTAAGAGTGGTCGTCTCACTCTTGCGAAGGCGTGTCATGAAGCTGCTCTTCACCCTTCATGCCCCTTGCCCCTTTTCCTTGCTCTTTTCTCACCTTATCCCCTACAACGGCCAAAAGTCGTCCTTTCCGTTAATGTTTAAATGAAGGTCACATTGCAATATATATATATATATATATATATATATATATATATATATATATATATATATATATATATATATATATATATATATATATATATATATATATTTATATATATATATATATATATATATATATGTTGCAAGTACTTTTTGAGTGAGCACTCCATGAAAAAGAGTTACTGTTGAACAAGCCTGCAGGCATCCTCCTTGCCGCATCCGTTCGCACCGAAGGAGATGTAAGCCATGTTGAGCATGAGACGACATTTAATGGAGTAACTAGGTCATTTCAGTGATTTTGAGCCGGTGTTAGGCGTATTCGGAAATAATTTCCAGAAGAATGACGTGACGCTTTGTAACGGACTAACGGGAACAATTGTCACATGTCGGGACACCCACATTATAACATACTTACGCACAGTCATTTTGAAGGTGGTATCAGACTAATTGGGGGACAAGAGTGGTCAGGTCATGCAAGGTTCATTAAGCGAAACTATGACTTCCTGCTCTAACTTGGGTTTTCTCAGCACGTCACCCACCTCTTTTTAAAACCGAACAGAACAATAAGATGAGAAGCAAGATGGCAGCCGACAGATAGACTCAGTCAGCTTATGTACTTCCCATTTTTATTCCAGCCCACCACTCACTGGTTGCTCTTTTGACGTTTTTTTACGTACACGTATTCGCCAAGAGAGGTTGGCAACCTTTATTTTTCACAAACTGACTCAAATTCGTTTAGCATCGACACATTGAGCCTGAAACCGAATAAGTCTGACTGCGCATAAAAAGGGCGTGGTCCTATCTGAATAAGGACCATTGTGCAAACCTTGGGTAAGTCGAAGAGAGTGAAAGACCGACTGAGCTGACAATTCATGCTTGCGAGTGTCATTAATTCATACAAAAAAAGTTGGCTAACGTTCATTGCACTTACATCGCACTGTGATTGAAATGTTTGTGAATCTGAATATAAGCGCCCAAAAAGTGAGGATGTAATTTTTGGACAAATACGATCATGTTTCATTACAATTACAGAGCTATGGCCGCACGACGCCGTTGATTTCACAGTATGAGACATCTGCAACTGACATGGTATGAATATTATCAAGCATAGTGAGAAAAAAGGTTGTTAACACGAATGCCAGAAGGGCAAAAAATCTCCTGAGTACTTGAGTGAACATCGTCCCACATAGAAAGCTACTTTTTCAAGTATTTGAGCATACGCATTGGTGTTGACTTCAGAATTGTAGTTTTTATGCAGTACATTAAGCTTATTGTAGGCATGGCATAAGCAGTCGGTATACCTAGCAGGTACACCCAAGTATATTTTGCCTGGTTTCATGGAACACGCTCAAACTATTAAACCTTCAACATCTAAGCGTTGTTCTCTCCACCTGAGATTATATATTAATGTTATGTCTAATGATATGAAAAATTGGGTGAGTTGGTATGAATTGAATAATGAAAATTCAGGGAATGTTCGAACACATGACAAGTGCTCTAAAAAATAGGTCGAGCTAGCGCAAACTCACAGAGCACATTTTAACGAAAAAGATGTACATATATAACCCGAGAAATAGCTATAGCGGTGTCCAAATCCCAAGTTGTGCCGATGAATACATTAGCCAGAAATCAATTGTAGTAACTGACAAATAGTGCACATTTACCGACGCTACTTCCTTTTTGTTTTTTTCTTCCTTCTGCACGTTGCAGATTACTTTCCTGCGAAACTGATTGCTAATATTATCATGATGTACATAGATTTTTTTATAATCGCAACGTCTTGTGCTACTATTCGTGTACATATATGTTACTAATTCTTTTTCACCAGTGAACTGATATATGAGTGTGCACATAATTTTCTTCCTCGGTCGAGTCTTTGTGATTGCTCTGAAGTTTTTCCAGAATGATACTTCTCGTTCTTTATCTAGTTTTCCACTTTCATCATGTTAGCACCACTCTCTTTAACTTTCATTCTGATTTATTTACAAAAAGTCCTGAGTATTAAACCTTCAAAACTCTCTTTATAATAGCGCCAGATAGTTCTGTTCAGCCCTTGCGCCGGTACGTCCTTTTCTTAAGCCATTATTGAGTGTAGCCTTGCAAGTATTACTACAGCATCACAACGATACAGTATGCACACACAGACCATTCGGAATCAACACTGTCTCGCAGAGCTGCTGGAACAGAATAATAACGAACATTGTATAAGGCAAAAGAGGAAGTGATTTTTTTTACTTACTTCACCACGTTTATGAATGTAGCTTTGATGGTGGGCATATGATACGCGCTATATTCGTAGGGACCAAAGGCGAGTACGGTCTTTGCCCTCCGGTCTGAGCCTTGTAGCTCTTTCAATTTCTGCAACGACCCGAAAATTTCACATTTAACAGACACCATGACACTATGAGACGTAGCAGATATTTAAATGAGCCTGATAATGTAGTATCGCGAAATGTTTACGCAACGTTGGCACAACATTGAGAAAATCACTGCAACGTGGTGGCAACAGTTCGTGGTACAGAGTGCCTATGGCATACTCAAGCCTTGCGAGTGCGCGTTTAAAAAAGGAAGGTGCATACACACATAGGTTTAGCCTACACCGGCATACTTTTGTACCTGCCAGATGATTTCTCGGTAGACATCAAATACATATTTCCCCTTGCACGCAGATCGATCATGCTTTCATTACAATACACATACGGGGTGTGAGGAGAACAAATACTAAGACAGGAAGTGTACGTATATGAAAGCTCAACTTATGCTGCGCAAGCGGAAGGAACGAAAGAAGGGAGACTACCAGCTGTTTACTATAGGTTCCCGAGTTTATTATACGGGAACCTATGACGATGCCCGTAAAACCAGGATTCAATAAAAATGTACCTCTTTAAACGTAAACTTTTTGCCCATTGAGACGAGGTAGGTCAGAACGGAACGGGATGTATTTGTCTCCCTTCTTGCAAGACTGGGTGGATTGTGGCTTGCCTACATGGGATGCGGGCGCACGTGGAAGTTAGCCGACTAACTGCACTGCTGCAGTGGGGCATCTCACGAAGGAGCATTGCCGCGCGTGCCGCAGTGCCGTTACGTGTTTCTTGAAAGTGTGTAGGGAGGAGATAGCCTCAATACTATAACCTTATTACGTCATTATGGTTTTTGTGCACTCACTGACAGCCAAATGTTCCCGCATACTGTCCATATACTGTTCCAATTGCTGTACTTCCACAACTTCCTTGCGTGCTGTTCAGTGCGTTGTTTCGTATCTTTTCGCACGCTGCAAGACACAAAACTGTTTTCATTTAAAATGACCGCTTATCCACAGCCGTGCCTCCATTACATACCGTAACAATCTCTCGCGTGATTGAAACGGTGAAATTGTAGTCGCTTTGAAACGTAAGCACGGTGAGGAGTCCGTAGTGCTTGATGCCACCCTTCCGCAGTGTGTCGAGAAAGGCGGCCGACTCATCCAAACTTTCGGGATCAACACGGCTGCATTAAAAAAATCTCATATCAGCAAACCTCTTTCAATTAATGGTATGTTTCAACAACGCGAATTCCAGAATATTTCGTAATCCTGAATTACACTGTCACTTGTAGCTGTATTCACACACGATTTATTTGCGTTAGAACTGTATGTAAAAAACTATATAATGTCGAAAAATGTTGTAGTTTATTATTTACTGGTGGCTATCGAACCAACTATGTTGTGATGGGCTAGTTGGTGGACCTTGATTTTTCAGGAGGCAGCGCACAGAAACATACAAAACACGCACGCATAAGGACGAAACACTCGCATAGAAGGATGCAAAACAATTACACGCGCATGTGTTTTGTGTCTAATATATGTGCACGTTTCATATTTTTTCGTGCAGTGCCTCTTCAAAAAAAAAGATAGAAATATCTAAGGAGATCGGAGGGCAGTGGGACAAGTCACGGTATAAAGGAGAAATGCAGATATCCAACTACCACAAAGCGAAATCTATCTATCCTAGCTGGCCAAGTACTGCCTATAACTGACAGCCGATGCACAGTGAAAAAAAATAACAAAAATGGCTACTAGGACAGGGAAGTACAGCCGAGGAAGGCAGTTGGCATTGTATGAAGTGAAGTAATCAAGAGAAGTTTCGAGGGATAGTATTGAATCTGCTGGCAGGATATAGTAAACTGGAGATTATTGGGAAAGGCCTATGTCCTGCATGGAATTAAAACCGACTCAGAATAACGAAACCATCAAAATTATGCTGACTACGCTTTCCCATGCATGCTGAAAGTCGTTCCTAGGAACTCTGGTCAGGTATAGCAGACACCCGATGAGGTAGGCCAGTGGCGTTCATGGTAACCCTAAATCTGTCGTGCTCATGTATGTGAAGATACCAAATGGGGTGCAGAACGTATTGCTTAATTTGTAGATGACTGCGGACACCAGGTCACAAACAGGGGCAGAGCCGCACATACTCATGTGTCCGTCTGTCTCATGTAACTCACATGGACGACCAGGCCTCACCATATCAATTGCTCCTTGTTAAAAGAAGCGTTGCCAAATACCATAGAAACGAGCCATGGCGTTGCGAGGTGAATGTTCATGAGGTCATTGCCAAGACCTGCAGTTATGTAGTAGATGAAATCTTGGAAACGAGAAGCTCTTGTAATTAGGGCACAACCTTGGAATAGTGCAGCCTGAGGCCGAATCTTAAGAACTCATCTTCAAGTTCTGCAGAAGTATTGCCGTCTAGTGTTACCAAGGCTAGCTACATCAGGACCCCTGAACTAAGTATGTCGCGTTCGCACAATGCCGTGGTTACACGAAGAAAAAACCAAACAAAAAGAACGCTGGAAAATAAGCACTTGATATTAACTCCCAAGTTCCTATAGCTCAAGAAAAGTGACGAGAAAAGTCGAGAAAAGTCACGAGAAAAGTCCAGACTTACGGATTAATCAGTCCAACAGTTACAGCCTAGGAAACAAGATTACCAAGTTTTCTTTGGTAGAATATTTCAACGGTGGCTTCGTGTTTCTGCACTTGCTGCTACTGCCTGCTCATTCTTAAACCAGCTCTTTGGATGTTAGTCTTTCATTCAGCTGTTGTTACGCGCAATGCTGCACACTTTTGCAAAGTGGGATCTACATGTATTTATTTATTTATTTATTTATTTATTCATTATACCTCAAATGCCCCAGTGGGGTGTTACATGAGGGGTGGGCTGTAGTACAAATTTCTTTCGATGTGGGTTTTGAACAGAACTGGGCTTGTATGGTGCATGACGTCGGGTGGAAGATCATTCCAATCCTTTGCTGTTTGAACAAAGAAGGAGCGAAGGTGGGCTGTTATGCCGGTATGCGCAGGATAAACAGTGTTGTGGTGGCTAGTACGAGAAGAGATTTGATGTGCGGGCAAGATACCGGATGCGTCAGACAATGAATGAAATAATTTGTGAAAAAGGATTAGTCTACCGGCGTTGCGTCACAATTCTAGATACTGAAATCGGGCTTAGCGCTTCCTTAGCGCTTGATTAATATGTGAAGTTTAACGTCCTAAAACCAACATATGATTATGAGAGACGCCCTAGTGGAGATCTCCGGAAATTTCAACCACTTGGGCTTTTTACACCGTGTACTAAAATCTGAGGCCGCGGGCGTACAGAATGTTTGCCTTTATCGAAAATGCACCCGGTGCCATCGCAATTTGATCTCTCGACCTGTGGGCCAGCAGCCGAGTACCTTAGCCGAGTACCTATGGCGGGGCGTGCCGAACAAACTAAAAACTTCTAATCTTTGAAGAAAGACATGTCCTTCAAACAGTTTTCGTAGCGCTAAGAGTCAAATATGTCGGACTTACTCAAAGGAAAATGAAATGCCAAACTCCGTATTGCGGTATCTAGCGGCCATCTTCTGGAACAGGATCCAGCTGCGGTAGTCTTTTCTGGCTTGAACTCGGCCATCTCTTGCGTAAACGTCAGTGTAGAAGAGGTAGTCACAGTATTCTGATGGGTACATCTCTTCAGTTCTGGCTGTCTCGCCTACAGTGCAGATGATTACCTTCACTGGGTGCGCAAGGAATAGAAAAGAGGAGAATTTCAGGACTTGCCTTTTCAGTTAATGTACTTGTAGCTACTGAAGCTCTCTTGCTTGGTAGCTGAAATCGTCAATATTATATACAAACGCAAACACATGATGAACGCAACACAACTAGTTCATTGTAACTATAGAGGGCTCTGCAAGGTCGTTTTGAATATGCTCAGAAAATTAAGGGTGCACAAACATTCCATTAGTGAAATCGACTTTCGATTGGAAGGGAGGAGAAAATCATTTGGATCACGTATTGGATGTTTAAAATATTCCATAGGAAAGCACACCACAATTACGGCAACGAACACACGTAACACAGACCAACTCTAATTTTTGCTTTTTTTAACATACGGACTGACATGTCGAAATGACTATCAAGTTCGCGCATGTCAGGACTGGAGCAGCGGAAAAAAGTTTGGGACAGAAGAAGGCCCAAAGTACAAACATTACGTTGCAATAAGACTTTCATTTGGGTGTGTTGCTTCATATCAAGGAGATATTGTAGGATTTAAACGAGTCTTATTGTGCAGTGCTTTTTGGTTACGTTGAAGTTATTTTCAGCTTCAACGGAATACTGAGGTGACACGACAAAGCTTCTTCGATCGGACAGTTATTCGTTGAAAGCTCTACGGCTGTTCATAATATCATCACAAGTCTATGAATAAAAGAGAAAATGAAGATGCATAGGTCAGCTGAAATTTCACGCCCGAAATTTAGGGCTTGAATGTCAACATTATCTCAACAATATTCATGTCATAGTGGTATGATATTATTGTCAAAGTGATTATGAACTTCGCACGCTCTAGCAGAAGGTGGCGACATTCATGTCGTAGCAGCGGCTCTTGCTGAAAGAGGGGGTGCGTCATGTAGTCAACTGCATTTACTTGTTGCGTGTTTTCACGCTCGCCAGGCCTCTTTTATCGAGTATAGTTGTCACTTTGGTACTGCGAAACGGTTTTTCCTGATATTATGAGTGTTATATTTTACAGTGGTGTGGCTTTAGCTAAAAATTATGGGTTCTAACTAAAGCGACGCCCACAAGCTATCACTCTAATATCTTATGATACGATGAACTAATCACTGGGAGACGGAAAGTTTCATTAAGCCCTACTGGCTAAAGGGAGGTCGTGTTTACACGTGCAATTGTCTATTTACTCGGCTAAGTATAGCTAGTTTTGTCTACTTTTGGATGTACACGCTTTTAGTGTCTACTAAGATGTTACGAAAAAGATGTAATACGACCACACTGAACAAATACCAATACATTTCTCCCAGATGTGGCAGAAATGTAGAATAGAGTACCAAACGTCAATGTTTTACTAAAGATGTGGCCGACTTCAAAAATGCTGTCGAGGACCCTTTAAGACTTTTTTTTCAGTGCCAATTATTATAGGCGACTACACGTTTGTTGTACTTATCATAAATAATACCAGAGAATGTGTATTGTTGTGAACAGTATTTTGGGAGATATCTTACTTCACTGTGGCGGGCTAGGTGTGGAACTATGTATCTTGCAGAATTCATGCGCATATAATTACATTGTCCTCTGTAATGCGACCCTCCGTGCCCCGCCGCGGTGGTCTAGTGGCTAAGGTACTCGGCTGCTGACCCGTAGGTCGCGGGTTCGATTCCCGGCTGCGGCGGCTGCATTTCCGATGGAGGCGGAAATGTTGTAGGCCCGTGTACTCAGATTTGGGTGCACGTTAAAGAACCCCAGGTGGTCAAAATTTCCGGAGCCCTCCACTACGGCGTCTCTCATAATCAAATGGTGGTTTTGGGACGTTAAACCCCACAAATCAATCAATCAATCAATCAATGCGACCCTCCGTGAGGTTCTAAAGTATGAATATTTGAGTGAATAAATAAATAGAGAAAGTAATACGTACACAAATAAAGAAGTAAAAAAATGCATGCACTACACTACGCCTGATGCTCTTCCCTAAAAGTCTTCGAACAATGGGTACATATGCACACAGAAAAAGCAGCCGCCTTTATTTCTAAAATACAAGATATTGTGCCAAAGGGACATAGAAACGTGCTCTCACCTGGGCCTGGGATCTCTGTTGTCGTAGTCGTCGTCACCGTCGTTGTAGTCGTTGTTGTCGTCTTCGTAGTTTTTGCTGCCGTTGTCGCTGTTGTAGTACGCATTGTTAGAGGCTTGTCGTGGAAGACGGGCGCACTGCGAGAAATTAAAGAAACGATAACCTAATTTGTTGCACAATGAGAACGATTAGGCGTATAGCCCTAACAGCAAGTATTGAGCTTGAACTGTACAATATACGCTACACTATACAATCGAAAACACCAGAACCTTCCAGGCCGGAAATAATATATCGGAGGTTTTTTCTTTGCTTGTTTTTTTAAATGCCCAATAAACTCTTCCTCACCCATGAATGGTGGGGAAACTTCTTGTGAACTGCGGGATGTCGTGAGGAACCCCTTGAGAGCGAATAAAAGGGGAGGGGGGTGTAGCCGGGGGCCTAACATCAACCCAACGTGAAGGGCGAAACAAGTCTGTTTTATTTGTCTCTGGCAAAGTGTGGTCAAAAGCGGCACGCCAATTCGATCCCAACAGCAAGTCGATGAGCTGCGCCATCAGCAGACACCTTAAAACGTTTCTGCTGGCTTTTAAAGCACGTTTTTTTTTCTCCAGGGGATTTCTGTAAAGCAATCACTTTAAGAAGAGAGAAACATTAGACAGCTCCACCATACCGTAACAATGATATGCAGCACAGCAAATAAAGAAAGAAAAAAAAAACATGATGAGGGTGCTGTAAATGGATTACGCGTGCTCAAAAAAGACGAATTCATTTATGTTCTGTATTGCGATGGGATTTATATGAACTCTATCGACAAATTTCTGCCATCACCATCCCAGTCATGTCCCGCATAAAGTCCCAATTGATAACACGCCCCCCGCGAATCGTATCTTCTACCAACGATTGCTTTTATTATATTTCAATTGCCAGTGCCAACGCGTTCTCCTCAACGGGAGCCGCAGGTCTGCCTTAGTCCAGAGAGTGGTCGCGATGCAACGCCACATGTAAGGTAGCGCAGCTTGCGTTACCATGCTTCCCAGCCCTTTCCCACGGAGAAGCGATAAACGAGTTTCCCTCTACAATGTCATATGTCTGTCAGATTCGTTTTTTTTTTCTGCTCCTTCGTTGTTGCTGTAAGCAATGCCACCACCACCTCACAGCGTGCATAAAGTGAAAGCATGCAGGAGTATCACGAAGACGCTTTCGAATTAGTTGTACGCATAGCGTCGCAAATTGTGACACTCCATCGAAAAGGCCGTATCTTTTACAGAGCTCTCGTGACCGCCAGCATTGTTAACACGAGGAACTCAAGGCACCGCCCCGAATATATGTTTACAGCATATAACAAACTATACTTCATATGATTTCCGTCCTGCGCCACCACATGATGGCTTCTCTCCCCCATGGATGCAAAGCGCACGCAAAGTCTGGGCGAAGAGCTAGAGCCAGAGAGGGCGAGAGGAGGGGTTTGTGAATGGCTGGATTGGTTACATCTGGCTGGCATAGAAAACGTGGAGGAAACATTTGTGTTTAGAGAAATTTATTGTGAACATACAGTGAACATCAATTACAAACCAATAGAACATTGCGACAGAACACAACATTCACAGACACACCAAAAGTTGTTACAAAAAGATATGTGTACATATGTAAACGGAACACAACATACACAACTTACCCAACTAGGCGAAGCTCCTTATAGCGGCACCCGTTTGTCCCTCATAGTCGTAATAGTAGTGTGTAACCAGTCTTACATTTTGACCTCCAAAGTGGTGCCAGTGGGAGATTTCTTCTGTGCGTTGTTGAATAATATAAAATTCGCACCTTGCGCGTTAACTAAAAGCCAAATTCTCCTGTCTCTCATTCCCCTTACCAGCCATTGGCATGTACATTGAGCACTATCTGACAAAACAGGGTTGCTACGTTATACTCGCTGGGCGTAACCTCCTTGGTTTTAGAAAGGTTTAGCGAGCGTTGGGCCGCAGTGCCTTGAATACAGTGAACTAGTATATACCATGAACTCGAGGTGGTTAAAGGTGGGAAGTATACGCGAAGCGCAAGCCATAAGAACATGTGCGTGTGCCTCCTCTCGTTCAGTCTTTGGAATGTCCGCTGGATGGCGGTGCTTCTATATGAGGAATATATGATGAAAAGACGCGAGATGGTGGTACTCGGAGTGTTGAATAGTTGGACGAGCGGACACACAGACAGATGCATGGACGGACGCACGGATGGCTGCACGGACGGATGGACGCATAGACGGACGAAGGAGCGGATGCATGGACGAACGCACAGATGGACGTGTGGACGCATTAACAGACGCACGCACGGACGGACGGAAGCAAGAACGAATGAACGGACGGATTCTTCGCCCCACTCTCCATCATTCACTCCGTGGATATGCTGGTATTTTTTTTCTATCCAAGGCTAAATGCGTGCAAGCTGGGGCGATGATCGCAGCCAAAGGAGAGATTAAAAGATCCGGCTCTTCTACATCTTTCTTAGGTTGCATGCGATGTCCACCCGCAGACCTGCTTTAAAGTCCCTAAGCGGAAAGTGAAAGACCCGCCCTTCCGGAACGGGAATGAAGAAACGCTAGCTTGGAGTGGGGGGCTGCTTGAGCAGCAGCTGCGAACATCAATTTTACGGGTGCGACTCGCCGATGTCTGAGGTGCGCTCTCTCGGCAGGCACCAGCGTGAATGGCTTGCATGCTCATCTATGCGCGGCACTCCTAACGCGGAGAGACTGCGCAAAATGGGAACATCTCACTGCTTCTTATACCATTACAGTGTGTTCTTATCGATTTAAAGCTTCACCCTTGCGGTGAGCAGGTGTTGTTTTGTTTTTATATAT
>NW_023608203.1:0-31705 GCF_013339725.1 Rhipicephalus microplus | reverse complement strand
CGTGACGCGCTTCCAGCGAACGTATGCTTCCGGTCACCGACAGCCGCTGGTTGCGCTCGCCGGCACTACTTTGACTCTTATGTGTGAACACAGACTTTACGATTCGCGTGCCTTACTGAACCAATATGGTGGCATATTTTTTTCCCCGTGCGCGGCACTCACTTTCGGCCAAGTCGTTGCGTAGTTGTTGCTAACCAATAGAGCGACAGGTCAGTCCATTGGAATAACTGCGCGGTACGTGCGCAAAAATAGACGTAACAATACTCAATCAACCTTATGGGAGTATTTATTGAATGAGCTTAGAGGCACGAGGAGCCTCCACACGTGTCGCCTCTTGGAACGAGTGACAAACCGGTATCAAACTTAGCAGTAACCACCGGGAAACTACACTCCTTCTCAGTCCACTTGATTTTCTTTTTAGGTGGTGAATTGTAACAAACAGTTAGAGCTGTGGCTGTTATTTCAGTGGGGATCGTTACCGGTACCATTTGTTTGGGTTTATTAAGAATGCAATCAATAAAAGCAGTGCAGATCCCGCCTGTCTTGAGTATGCGACATGCAAAACTGAAACTAAACGGTGATTTAGTACGTTGAACCTTCATTTGCCGAGTAGAACATTTTAGCGTGGCGCAGTGGCTATGGGGTGTTTGGCTGGAGATCCCAAGGTGACACGTTTGGACTCTGCTTGTGACGCGTGTTTTATTTCTTATGAATGCCTTTTGCATCGTCTTCTTACAATGAGTTATCTATTTTTTTTTGCAGTTCGGTACATTATTTTGACGTTGCAGAGCCGTTTTGCGCTCCTGAATCGCCGGTAATTCAGTATCTCCAACATGCACCGTACGCCACCATACACCATGTGTTACCAATATCCCAGCATCATAATGAGTGTGCTCGTGATTGTGTGTACCTTCTCATCTTTGTGCAACCTCTTTTCTCCCCTTTATCCCTTCCCCAGTGCAGGGTAGCAAACCGGATGTGCGTCTGGTTAACCTCCCTGCCTTTCCTTGTATCTTTATCTCTCTCTCTCTCTCCTATACCAAGAAACATGCATCCAGAACACAACGCCCGAAGAAGAGTAGCGAGGGCCAGGACTATACTTCGTCAAGTCTGAAACGAGGAACGAGGTGTCGTATTTGTTGACGTGGCTTCCTACGCCAATGGCAAAGCGTTTGTGGCAGTGGTGGTCGATGGGGCTGACCATGTCGTCAACTCAGCGACGGTCAGGACGAAAAACCCGATCATCGCGGAAAAGGTGGCCATCCCCTTAGCACTCAAGATGGATAACATTGAAGTCGTCTACAGTGATTCCGTGGCAGCACTACGGGCGTTCGCAAAGGGGATGGTCTCTGAACAAACGCTGAGAATACTGCAAGGCAAGAACATAACATATCATCTTCTGAGTTGGTTCCCAGCTCACCTTGGACAAATCAACGTATTCCTCTCCCAATCTCAATGAAGCAGCACACGAGGTGGCGCGAGAACTCTCCCACCGCGCCTCCCCGGGGATGCGTTCTACCGGTGAAGGGATAACCGGGAAATGATTTACAAGATATAACGAGCTCACTAAACATTTCTACCTGTCTAGAAGGATTTTTTCTCCACCTCACAAAAATCTAACCCGGCCCCAAGCATTTACATTAAGGCTTTTGCAAACGCGGATGTACCCTACTTTGAAAGTGTTACACATCATGTACCCTGACCTATACCCAAGTAATCTCTGTCCCACATTATGGGGAAATAGCTTCATTGGAACACATGCTCTGGCAGTGCACCAAATTTGCTCATTTATCGAACATCACCTCTGCCAGATGGGACGCGGCAATCCGCAGCTTGTCCTTGGCAGATCAGCTCTGGGCTGTCCACCAAGCCCGCGAGGCGGCTGAAGAGCTTGGCATCTCAGTCCCCATGTGGGAGCTGCCCGCAACACAGTGATCTGTGTTTTGGAGAACCAAATAAAAGTTTATCCATTCAATCAGCTGGAATCGAACCCAAGCATTCCGCGTGGCATTGCAGCATTTTACCACAGGGCTACGCCAGGTTTCACAACTACTTTTCAAATACACGCCAATCTTCGTGAAACGTCAATAGTGGTTGCAGTGCTCCCTACCCAATTTAATAAACATTATAGATGCACTCTTTTGATACCGCCGTCACGTCGGGTTAACGCCAATTGTGGTTAGTTGTCATGCGCTGAAGTTGATTTATGTAGCTGTGTCCACGGCCAGCACCTTCGCGTGCATCAGCGCCCTATATCAGCTTCTGTGTTGCTAATACGCATGTTCCAGTTGGCCTCGTTGCACAAGTGCAAACAACTGGTTATATGAACATCTGCAACTCTGCAACATATGTAACCTGCAATATACCTGCACATATGTCTGTGCGTGCGAGGTTGTACATATATTTAGTGTCATTTCATGAGGTGTTGCTCAATAAAATAATGCAACATGGTCACCTTCCCTCGCATGCCTCGCATAACGTCGATTCCCAGTACGTGGTATCTGCCGAATTTTT
Organism: Rhipicephalus microplus; assembly: GCF_013339725.1. Lineage (NCBI taxonomy): Eukaryota > Metazoa > Arthropoda > Arachnida > Ixodida > Ixodidae > Rhipicephalus > Rhipicephalus microplus. The sequence goes on along the minus strand of NW_023608203.1, from coordinate 29,191 downwards.
TGTGAGCACACATTTCATTACTGGAACGTTTAAAGCCAATGAATGTGACACAGAAATCTGCGCTAGCCGATGCTGACCTTTTTGCTGGTCGCTCAAAGATGCCACGAACCTCAGTGGCTTGTCGACGTGCTCATATACGGCAGAATACAGCTTCATGATGAAACAAGCGCTTAAAATACACACACTCCGATAGGACACAGACAAGCGCTTACTAGTTTCATCATGAACCTTTACCAACACGCCCAACTGGCAGTCATCCTAAATAGGATACAGCTTCTTGTGCCCTCTAAAACCGTCTTTTCAGAGAAGAAGCTCATTTAGAGCGACACTCCTTGATGGTGTGCGTCATCTCCACAACACAGAAGCTGAAACTGAAGACCTGCACAAGGAATAAAAAAATCGCATATCCACGGAGTGAACCATGTTGAGTTGGGCGAAACTTCTAAAAGTTTTATCGGTAAACCGTGAGTCATCCATTGCCGCGCACAGCCATTCGTTTGTCTCCTTCAACATCCGTTTCGTCTATCCATCCGTCTGTACGTCTGTCTGCCTGTCTGTTTGTCTACCTATCGATCTGTCTGTCCAACCATCCAATCCATTCGTCTGTCTGTCTGTCCGTCCGTCTGTCCGCTTGTCTTGCTGTCCATACCATCCGTCCGACCATCTAGTAAACACTCCAAGTACCGACATTTCGCATATTTTCATCGTATATTCATCATATACAAGTACCTGCCATCTAGCGGACATTCTAAGGACTAATACGAGAGGTGACTGCTACATACAAGAGATGCACGACCCACGCCTCAAGGAGCTTCGACCGTAAAACGAGAACTTCCGTGTGAAATAACGGACTTTATGTAAGCATCAATAGAGCAGAATAGATGATCACCTGCGCCGTCCGTCTGTGCGTCTGTCCATCCGCGCGTCCATCCGTTATTTCTCTTATCCGTGCATACATGCATTCGTCCACCTGTCCTTCCATCCGTTCATGCCTCCGTCCATCTGTCCGTCTTTTATACCAGTTGGCGACTTCAACGTACACATGTGGATCTTAGGACCTAGCTACGCCCACTCGTAATCATTATTTTCGAGGAGAAGCATTGATTTTTTTAGCGTGAGGTATACACTGGTTGAGCAGTTTCGCCTGGCGCACATTGAGTGCGAGGAGCGTGACATCGCATTGCACACAGCTGGTGCACTGAAGGCCTCGAAGCACCTGAAGTGACGTCTCACTGATGGGCAGCCGCTTGACTTGCGTGAGATAGCTAGCTCGACACTCTTCCGTCCCTTCATGGTTCGTTCGCACATCCGTCCATCCACGGCTATCTGTTGCTCCGTCCGTGGTTCGTCCGTCCGGCCGTGGTTCTTCCATTCATTCGTGGTTTTCCATCCATCCGTGGTCCGTTAGTTCGTCCATTCATCCGTCTGTCCGTACAGCGCCTCCTCATTTTTTTTTCAGTGCTTGGGCGAACGCTCTCAGTAAGCCGTCGAGCACGCGTTCCGCCTTCCCCCGCCGGAGCTGTGTGGCGCCGCTGCTTGAGTAGGCTTAAAATCCATTACCTTAAGTAGACTACGTAGGGTGCCTAGGCGCGCGCACATGTAGGCTCTCTAAGACTACGGGGAGCTGGCGTTGAACGGCCGCACATATTAGAAATTTAACGAATTCGTGTTTTCATGCGAGTTTATTTGCATTCGTGCTTCTCGCTGCCATTCCCGGGTACAGGTGGAATGAAAAGCGACACAAGAATAGCGGCGCACTCTTTTCACAAGGCTCTGACCACGGTAGAAACATGTATGACTCCATTTTTTTTTATCAATCATCCAAGCTACAACCACTTAGAAATAAACGCCAAACAGAAGGTAGATACAGCATGTCCACGTTTTCGTTTTGTTTTGTTTTTCATGCCAACTGTACGTATGCATTCAGCAAGCAGTCTCTCAGGCCGTGCTAACGGTTCGACACATCGCAGTTGAGTTTCACGTAACTATGCGTTTTTATTTTCTTTTTAGGCTATTGCAACCTAGTCATTTGCATGTCTCAGTATTAAATACCTCTGAGTACCACTCTGCATATCTGACGGAAACAAATCATATTGTTTTAATGGCGAAGCTCCCTATAGCGACACCCGTTCGTCCCTTGTAGCCATTATAGTATTTAACAAGTATAATATTTTGACCTCCAAGGTGGTGCCGGTGAAAGATTTCTTCTGTGCGTTGTTGAACAATAAAAATAGTGCTCAATGTACATGCCAATAGATGCTAATTGGGAGTGAGAGACAGGAGCATTCAGCTTTTAGTTAACGCGCACGCTGCGATCTCTATTAATTTAGCGTCGATGGGCATGTACATTGAGCACTATCTGACAAGAAAGGGGTGCTACATTATACTCGCTGGGTGTGACCTCCTTAGCTTTAGAAAGGTTTAGGAGACCGCTCCCTGGATTTCGTGCTGACCGGTTGGCGCCCGCGCGCTCCGCGCGCTCGCGACCTTCGGCGTCATCGCAGCGCTGGCCGACTGGGCTCGTCCTACGTCATGTCCTGTCGCCGACGACCTTCGACGACAGCGCAGCTCTGATTTACTGGTCCTGCTCTACGCCATCTACAGACGCCGACACCATCTCTCGCAAGTGTACCCCGTCCTCGGACTCCAGTGACCGTTTTTCCATCTTTCCTGTCTCTCCTATCCCCTCAGTTTGTTGTTGCTTCTTCTTCCTCTTTCCTATACCTTTACTTCTACCCTTTTATCCCTCCTTACCCCCATCCCTTTGTGAGCTCTGTGGCGGTGTCGCTCACTGAAGCAGACAATAACGGGGCTCACTTTTCTCTTCCTTTCTCTCAAGAACCACTTCAGAAAGGTTTAGTGAGCGTTGAGCCGCAGTGGCATGAATACAATGAACTAGTATATACCATGAATGAACTCGAGGTGGTTAAAGGTGGGAAGTAGATATGAAGTTCAAGTCGTAAGAAAGTAAAAGCCGAATTTTTCTGTCTCTCACTTCCCATTAGCAGCCATTGGCATGTACATTGAGCACTATCTGACAGGAAAAGGTTGCTACGTTATACTCGCTAGGCGTAACCTCCTAGGTTTAAAAAGGTTTAGCAAGCGTTGGGCCGCAGTGCCATGAATACAGTGAACTAGTATATACCATGAACTCATGGTGGTTAAAGGTGGGAAGTAGATCTGAAGCGCAAGCCGTAAGAAAGTGTGCGTGTGCCTCCTCTCGTTCAGTCAATGGAATGGCCGCTGGATGGCGGTGCTTCTATATGAGGAATATATGATAAAAAGATGCGAGATGGTGGTACTTGGAGTGTTGAATAGATGGACGAACGTACACACAGACAGATGCATGGACGGACTCACGGATGGTTGCACCGACAGATGAACGTATGGACGGACGCAGGGGTGGATGCATGGACGAGCGCAGAAACGGAAGCACAGATGGACGTGCGGACGCACGAACAGACGCACGCACGGACGGGCGAATGGATGCACGGACAGTCACACAGACGGACGCATGGACGTACGGAAGCAAGAACGAATGGACGGACGAATGCTTCGTCCCACTCTCCATCATTCACTCCGAGGATATGCTGCCAATTTTTTTCTTTATTCCTAATTAGTTATTAGTGATAAAGAAAAAAAGTACTCACAGGTTTCCTTATGGATTCACCTGAGACGGCTCAAAGACAAAAACTATCTTCTTAGTTTTTTTCCCACTCAATGCGTCGAATATTTCTTGCTTCCCTCCGGGATATTCTGACCCCAACGTGATTTTCTCACTGCCTCAAGGATTGGAGACAAAGCTAGTTTACTGTCCTGAACGGGTCATGCACTGCCCCCGTGATCGGCCCATTAGAACATGTGAAGATGTTTGCATGATGCCATCGAGCTATGTGACCTGCTGATATGTGACGAAATCTTATTATGTGTGACGTCATATGATGACCTCCTAACGTATTGATGATTTCTTGCTTCACTCGTGCTGACGCCGGCGGCGATCAATTTTCGATTTTGATGAGGTGTTCATGGCTTTCTCCTCACTAATTTATTGATATGTTGGGTTTAACGTCCCAAAACAACCATATGATTAAGACAGACGCGCTTTCTCTTTTATACATTGCACGGCTGTCATTCTGCGGAACCGCAGCTGCCACTAGTGTTTGGGGGAAGGTTCATGCAGTAATCAGGGGGATACTTTGTCTACTAATAATTCAAACGCAGTCTAACTACAGTCGAATATGTAGCCGTCATTTACGATCCAAATATCGTAAAAAATTACAAAAAGTGGTGGCTTAAGACTACCCTTCACGTTTGCGAGCATTGATGGGTGTCAATTACAGCTCACTATAATCGATAAACGCCACTGCGCTGCGTCCGAACAGTCAACGAATAAGTCTATCAGTAGCAAGCCTGCCTCACGATCCCTGCCTTGTGAATGGGATCCGATGGGCACCACACGAACTATTGGCGAAACAAGCGACAATTATCATGTACATGCTAGTAATGAATGCCTGCTTTTAAAGTACCAGTAAAGCACCACAGGACGCTCGCGTGCTGCCCTCCGTGCCTTTTCTCTATGGAGAACAGCTGGCACGACGTCAACTGACGCTACGGACCATACGAACGACGTTGCGTACCAGAGACTCTGTCATTGGGCGAAATAAAGCCTGTTTTCTTCTAGCACATGCACGCGCCTGTTGCGTATCCACCTCGGACGCTGAATAAAGGCACTAGGAAAGCCGACGAACGCAGCCTAGCGAAAGAAAGAGTGAAACGAGGAAACGCGAATGTAACGTACGTTCACTGCATACTCGTACACAAGTGCAACGCCACATCTACATTTCTGTCTCTTGGTAGTTCATGGGCCCTTTAAGTCTGAGCATGGTGTTCATGCGACAAAAGCCTCGGGGCCACCCGCCTTTTGGCATACGCTGTGCTCGCTGTACCGAAGGGGCCAGAGTAAAGAAAATAAAAGAAAGCTGAGTAGCCAGATATTGAAGCTGCAACAATCCGTCCACAAATACACAGCCGAGCTCAAGTAACTGACCACGGGCCGCATTTTTCACGACTGTCCCTTTGGCTCAAGTTAACAGTCGGATTTATACTTCAGACTAACGACAGCGCCTGTTGAAAACATCGGCCATGGTTGCAAGAACGATGCCCCATACGGAGTTTTAGGAGCGAAGCTCCTTAAGGCGTGGGCTGTGCGTCCCCTGTATGTAGCCACCTCTCGTTCAGTTCTACGCTAGCCACCGCCCGATATAAAGGGTACAGCCATATCCATCCGTCCATCCATCCATCCATCCATCCATCCATCCATCCATCCATCCATCCATCCATCCATCCGTCCGTCCATCCGTCCGTCCGTCCGTCCGTCCATCCATCCATCCGTCCATCCATCCATCCGTCCGTCCGTCCGTCCGTCCATCCGTCCGTCCGTCCGTCCATCCACCCATCCATCCGTCCGTCCGTCTGTCCGTCCGTCCGTCCATCCGTCCATCCGTCGGTCCGTCCATCCGTCCGTCCGTCCGTCCGTCCGTCCGTCCGTTCAAAAGATGCAAGATGTTATAAACTAGACGGCGGTACGTGTAGTTGATTATGAAAGATGCGAGGTGTTATAAAATAGGAATGATGCCACATATGGCGCGTGTCATCGTTCGATATAGTACGGAGACGTACGCTAGGGGGAGCGTTGCAATAAAATCGAGTGGGCAAAATGTACGGAGGTTTCATGGTTTACCAGGTTACCTCCGGAGCTTCGCCCACTCATCATCATTCACTTCGTGGATATGGCGGCATTTTTTGTTCTTTCTTTCACCACGATTTTATTGTTTAAACTCTCAAATGGCGAAATAACCTGGCATAGTTTCTCATTTTCTGGCACTTGCTCTCTCTCGAAGGCAACAAATATATTACTCAAAAGCTTTGCGCAGGGAATGAGTGATCACCTATATTCCTGGAATCAGTCTAAAGGCATTTTTTGCTATTTAGTGAACAAACTCCAGGCTTGTGTATAATGTGCTACACAACTAGACAGTAGAAAGCATTCGGAAACATTAGAAACCCCAAGCTTTTAGATTAGCTACTGGAAAGGCTGCTCTCGAAAATCGACTTTGAGTAAGTCAGAGAAACAACATTCAATCAAGCGAACGACCCGGCGACAAAACGATCTTCCGCGAATTACTGGCATGAACTGTCTAGTAGACGACGCGCAAGCACCTCGATCAAGTAGTCGCGAACTAAACATGCCTTTGAAATGAGCTGTGTGCCGTTCTTCACGATTATCATTTAATAGCTTTGATTACACCCTAACAATGCGAATATCGACAAAAACCCAATCTTATAGCACTTTCGAATGCAGATGATGTGGTGGCATGTATATCTACTCCGGTGGCGGCACTTGGCGGCCAAAAGCCGCACTGACGCTAACGGCCTCTTCCCATCGGAATCCACTCCTTCGCCGGGCAATGAAAAAAAATTGCCCGCAGCTTCCCTCGGGGGAACACTGAGGAAGATGCGGACCATATAATTGGTTAACGGGGTGTTAAAGTGCGACTTACTTGGGTCGATGGCTAAATTGGTTAACGTGGTTGTGAAATGGGGTGTTAAATTGCGACTTACTTGGGTCGATGGCTAAATTGGTTAACGTGGTTGTAGGAGGGGGTGTTAAATGAGTGAACACGTACACACGTATGCGAAAGGGCGGCGCTGGTCGAAGGGACGTCGATCATTGTGTTTGTGGATTCGTTGGAATTCATTTCACCGCGACCTTGGACGTCGACGCGCCGTACAAACCAACCGACGAGCGGCAACTGAGCGAGCGAGCGCCGACCTTGAGTATACAGCTCGACGGCGCATGCACTGTCAGCTGTTGAATGTTCTCGAAGCGCGACGCCACATGCGCGTCCACTGGAGAATCAGGAGAATTGTAGATGTCGAACGCGGTGTGTAGAGGAGGAAGGGTGCACAGATGGTGGAGGAGTGAAGCGCGCGCGGTGTGTAGAGGAGGAAGGGATGCACAGATGGTGGAAGAGTGGGCGACGGCGCGACGGCGCATGCGCGCGCGTCAGCTGTCGAATGTTCGAGAAGCGGTGCGGACGGCGCACCACAAGGCGCGAGTATAAGATGCTCCGCATCTAAAAAATCACAGCATATCCACGGAGTGAATGATGATTAGTGGGACGAAGCGTCCGTCCATCCATGCGTCCGTACGTGCAAACAGACACAAGGAAAGACGAATGGACAACGAATAGACTCACGGATGGATGGACACACGGATGTACGCAAGCACGGATGAACAGACAGGTGGACGGACGTACGCATGGATGCACGGTTGGACACAAGCACGGACGGGCGGACGGACTGACGGACAGACGGAAGAATGGATGGACAGACAGAGGAACTCACGGATGGACGGACTGATGGACAGAAGCACGGACACACGAACGGATGGACGGATGGGCGAACGGACGTACACATGGACGGACGGACGGGCACTCTGCCCAACTCATCATAATGTACTCGTGGGTATGCTGTGAAAATCGCTAAAGCCATCTAATTATATTATTCGCAAGGACATATACAGACACGCAACCTAGTGAGCAACTCATAAACTAGAGGTGGCTACATACTACTACTATGAATACCCAGGAGGGAACGGCGCAAGGCCTAAGGAGCTTCGCCCCTAAAAATAGAGGAGACGCTGGTCCAACACCTGCACACCTTCTCTAATAGGCACCATGACCAATGATTTACAGAGGAACGCACGCGGCACGTGTGAAGACCTGCGTCCACTGCTACAGAACGCAGCAGACTAGTCTAGGTTCTCGTAAATTTTAAGGGGCGAATCTAGGACGAGGGCTAGGGCTAACCCTACCTCCGGCGCATAGAGTTAATATATTAATTTTATGCCCTGGCGTACCCAGTAGCGTCTTTCTCATTATACAATACATGGCGCTGTCCTATAGAGATACATGCAAACTGCAGTTAGGTGACGCTTTACTAGGTGGCACTGTATGCATTCAGTGTCGCCATCCCTATATCTCATCTAGTTTCCTAGATGGCACTGTTCCATAGAGATGTGTTCAATATGGCGGTTGGGTGAACGCGTAGAGTTTCCAAAATATACACTAGAGGAACTCAGGCGCTAGTGTCTATTAAGGTCCCTAGATGAAACAAGTTTCCAAGGTAGCGTCACTCATTGTTCTCGAGCCATCCTCCTCACTCTCTCGATTACTCCTCTTTTTCTCTGCCATCCGCGTCTGTGATTGGTGCATTACTTGCACGTGATCTTGCGAATGGCTGGTGGTGTTATTTATTATTATGCAAAAGGTTCAAAACGAGTACGCATGCGCATATGGCTCCAGCCGGATTCTCGCCGTGACCAAAGACAAAATCGTAGCCAGAACATAAACTGAAGAGGAGGAGCGTTTCGGTGTGCACTAACTCGACCAAGATTGTTTCGCCATGCTCGTTAAATGCTACATCTGCGTTTTTCAGCAATGCTGCGTTGCCGTAAAACAACAGAAAACGGTTTCTCTCTCTTCAACTTACCTCGTGCTTTCCTAGATGAAGCGCACCATGGAGTGCAACTATGAACCATTTCACGCGAATGCTTTCGTGCAACTCGGTCAACGTACGTCGACGCGGATCTGCGAAGCGAGTTAAATTGTCGGTTTTTATTGAAACGCCAGGCGCACGTCTAATGTGCGTCTAGTGCGTGCCAGTTGGTACAAATACTTGTGCGTATGCACGTATACAGAGCAGCTGTAGGTTGTAATCAACGCACCTTCAGAAAAATTTCACTCTTGGCCCAAGCAGTTACTCTCCGACTGCTACAAACAAACACTTACCCGAGCCCTGCGGCACTGCACACAATGTACCGTGAACGGTTTCCAAGCCCGGACGGCCCCCTGTGTGGTGGTTATGCGGACTTCGAGCATGTACTGTGGGGCTGCGCCTCTGCCGGTCCCCCTTTCACCCAACAGGAAATGAAGCGACTCATTAAGGCCCAGGACCAGACCTCTCAAATCCTGGCCGTCCAGGGGGCCCGCGCGAGGGCCGTCAGGTTTAACCTGATGGTCCCCGAGTGGGCCTAGCCAGGTGACGCTGAGTTTACTCGCGTCTATTGTGGACCGAGAAAGTTGTTTCACTCACTCACTCACTCTTGACCAGTTCCCACTTGAGCCGAAACGCGCTGCTTCAATACACCTCACCAGTAGGACTCTCACTTTTCAGGAAGTTCCCAGCACCGCATCAGAATCACTTGGCATCACGATTGTCCAAATGGGCTCATTTATAAAAAACGTCATCGCAGTGCTGCTGGACGAGTGTTCGTACCAGCCTGGTCGTAGTTTTTTCTTGCGTGTGCACAAGCCGGTTGTAATCAATCGTCACAACGTCACGCCCTGTGGTCACTTACAGGATCCAGCAATAAGCACGTTCACTGTGTCACAGCACGAACAAAGCACAATCGGAGATGTGGACTAGTTAGAACTGGACGAAACACCACGGCCGTGGAACTACGATGTACTAGTACTACGCGAGACGCCATGGCTAATGGTGTAAAGTATAGAACTGTACAACGATGCCAGTTCAGTAACTCACATCCCGCTTGCTCTTGTGTTGTACCGTTTACGTTCATAAAAGCAACTGTTTATTCTACGACTAATTTCGTTTCATTTTGTTTCATTTACATCAATTCACCGTAGCAACGAAACCCAAACATTCGCTTTTGGATGAAAGTTTTAAACCTTCTAGGGGGCGCTTGAGGAACATAGGTGAAGAGGAAAGAAAAAGGTGTCGCTACCTTGGAAACTTGTTTCATCTAGGGACCTTAGTGTCTATGGGAGCTGCAGGACACGGTGCTTCAGCGAACATGAGAATGATGGATAGCCCATGGATTTGTCTAATCTTCGTACGTCTGGCTCCGTGCTTGTTCGTGTGGTTTGGAGCTGTTTTCTCACGAAACAAAAACCAGCAAATGTTGAGCGATTCCACTCCACCACCTTATTCTGTTAAACTTACAATTTCAAGTATTTCAAATAAGGTGGCGAAGTTCAAAAGGCTTCAATATTTTCTTCGAAACAAAACTGAAACAAGCAATAAACGAAGCCGCAAGTGCGATTCGCCACCCGCAAGTACGAAGACTAGGCGAATGTGTGTGCTACTCATCATTCCCATGGTCGCTGAACGATCGCAGCGCAAGAGTGCCCTCTCGTTAATTTTAGGAAAATCGATGAGTGCATGGGCCCTAGACGGCATTGGAGGTGCCGCTGCTCTCTAACTGGCTGCTGCTCGAGCTCTGCGGTGCTTCACCGTCACTCCCGTTATCTTTCATACTCAAATTTTCCCTGAATCGTCACCGCACGTGTCGGATCGCGAGCGCGGCGATGGGTAGATCCCAAGACGGTGCGTGCCAAGAAAGCCGCTGCGAAGTGGGCTCAAAGAGAAGCGCACCCAAGAATGCGAAAGCGGGAAGCGGCGAGGTTCTCGGAGGATTCACTGTTTCACCGAAAAACCTTCAGAGCGTCGCCACCTCACCGTCATCCACTCCGTGGAGATGCTGAAGTTTTTTATTTTATGTTCTCTTCTTTTTTATGTTCCGTTCTTTGTATATCCGCGCCTTTTAGTCTCTCATTCACCATCCCTCCCGTGCAGGATAGATCTGGACAGTCGTTTGGTTCTCCTTCCTGCCTTTGCTTCATCTGCTTTCTCCTCACCACATATTTAGGCAGATTTTATTACCGTAAACGTAGGCTTTCCAATACATTGTAATATGTTCCGGGAGTCAGCAGAGACGCTTGGATTGAATCCTCGTTTTATTAGTGTTCGAGATGCAATTAAGCAATACTGCTCCAGTAGAATTACATCAGGCTCATCTTTCTTCCTCCTACAATTCTTTTTCGTAGATATGAAACTGCTCTTTCTGAAGCCTAACGGGAGCACGGTGGCTTATCAATCCTGAAGCAGCAGCCTAGTGTGTGCAACACGGGTTGCTGGCAACCAAGCTGCACTACGGCCAACATCATCGAATAGGACCAACAAATGCTTCTCGAAGCTGCTAGCTACCTTCCACAAAGCGAAAGAAAAAGGGATATAAAGAGGAACACGTATCCGGGGAATCTCGTGTTCGGCCGTAGCTTCATGACGTCGAAAGCGATCAATCAATGCTATAGCAGCGTGGTACTGAAAACTGGGGTACTCACCTCACTGCGCTATTACCATAGCTCCATGAGCAATGTGGCTCGAATTTTCCGGACCCGTGCTCAGCACAAAGACCACCTTTGTGGAACTTCATAATGAAGCATTATTCTGCATGATTTATAGCGCTTAAATACGATGCATTCAACTTTAGTTTGTCGAACGACAAAAATTGACGCATATGAAAGGACTCTCATACTCTCGCAGATTTAAGATAAGTACAGGCACTATAAAGCAAGTACTTCACAGAGGAGAGGACAAGAAGAACATAAATTTTTTTGAAGAAGAGATGAGAATCACCTCTTTTATAGGTTGTTGTACAGAATTACAAAAGCTGACGTCGCCGCCTCGTCAGTGCATTTTCGAGGGGTCACGCATTCTAACAACCGACCATAGAGTCTCAATTGAGAAGGTGCGTCGATAACCGATATTCGGGGGCTTGCCTCACATTTTACAGTAACGTTGTGACAATGAAGCTCTCATCATTGACGACCGATCTCTGTCTCTCCCTCTCTCTCTCTCTCTCGCTCTCCGCAGCTGTCTTTCTACGTTTAGAGAGGTCCAAAATGAACGAAAAGTTTGTGTTGTGAAGCTAAGAGCAGGCAATGTAATGTACCGAAAAAAATCCAGTGGTCTTGCTTTTTAATAACAAGATGCTAAGCGAACACACACAGGTGAGTATAATCGAAAGGACAATGAATGTATGACATACTGCTTTAAGTATTAAGGAATACGCCATAGTTAGAGGTTCCCACCGAAAAGAAGTGCCGCTTAATAGTTTCGGCGGAAGAGACCCTTTGTTGGAAGTGCATACAATTACGGCTAATGACTTTCGCTGCGGTGTCGGACGCACATTGGAAGACAAAAAGAAAGGCAATGTTTTGTCTTTTCTCAGACAGCAGCTAGCTGATCAAAGCTTAATGAGACACAGATATTTACGCGTTTTTATCTAATATGTTGTTTATTTATTGTTTCTTGGAGCCAGTGGATATATTGTCGTGCCGCGAAGACAGAGGTCGTATGAAACGGATAACAGAAGCAGTAGCAGGTTGGTCGTCATTGTTGTTCTTTCCCTCTGGGTAAGATTCATAACCAACGCATGTTGTTGGCCGAGTAGATGATGAGATTTTTTATACTCTCTGCATTGCTTCATCTCTAGAAGCGCTAGTTAGTTAATTATAATTTCAAGCGTTTTATTGTTAGTTTTAAAATATGTACTCCACTTGAAATATGCACTGCACTCACGATTGAGCAAGAGAATTGTTTACTCTTTACTCTGTTTACTAATGGCAAGTAAAACATGACTGTAGTAATACCCTAGTGTAGAGGCTTCAGAAGACAAAACAACAGGCGCTGATAATTGCAGGCCCACTTTTCGAACTGGTGATGCTAGTACGGTTTTCCTGACTGAACTGAAACGGTGGCTAGATAATAAAAAAAATCATAGCATATCCGCGAAGTAAATGATGATGAGGGTGGCGAAGCGTCCGTTCGTCTGCCTGTCCCTGTGTCTGCTCATCTGCCTCTCCGTCTTTCTGTCTGTCCGTCTGTCTCTCCGTCTGTACGTGTGTGTGTCTGTCCACCTTTATGCATGTCTGTCTGTCTATCTGTTCGTATATAAGTATTTATATATGTATGTATGTATGTATGTATGTATGTATGTATGTATGTATGTATGTATGTATGTATGTATGTATGTATGTATGTATGTATGTATGTATGTATGTATATGTATGTATGTATGTACGTATGTATGTATGTATGTATGTGTGTATGTATATATGTATGTATGTATGTCCATTTATCTCTCTGTTCGTCTGGCTGTCCATCCATCAACTAGGGTTGGCTACATTCTAATTGATTGATATGTGGGGTTTAACGTCTCAAAACCACCATATGACTACGAGATGCCGTAGTAGAAGGCTCCGGAAATTTCGACCACCTGGAGTTCTTTAACGTGCACCAAAAGCTGAGCACACCGGCTTACAGCATTTTTGCCTCCATTAAAAATGCAGCTGCTGCCGCCGGGATTCGATCCCGTGACCTGCGGGTCAGCAGCCGAGTACTATATAGCCACTAGACCACCGCGGCGCGGCGAGATCGCTACATACTACTACTACTACTACTACTAATAATAATAATAATAATAATAATTATTATTATTATTATAATAATAATAACATAGAGAAGGGAACGACACACATTCTTAACAGCTTCGCTCCTAAATATTACAAACTGTTTCCTCCTGATTACAGTAAATGCACACAGCAGAAGGTCGGTCTTTTTAAATGTGGAGCATTTTATAGTCGTACATACTCCCAAATCCGCCTTCAGTGGTGGTGTTGACAACCCCACAGCGCATGCTCGCATATCCTGCCGCGTGCTCGCGCCTCGTGCCAACTGTTGCTCCCCCCCCCCCTCTCGCCTCCCAAGGCCGACTCAGGAAGCTTCTGCTAATAAAAAAGTGCCTGAACCTCCCCTAATGGAATGGTGAAAAAATGTATTCATTGCGCCGAGAGAGGATGCCGTCGCCGTCAGACATTCGCCTTCACCAACTTCTGCCATAGTCTTGAGAAGCGCCCAGCCAGCGAACGGTCGAGAGGGAGGATTGAGCGGACGGGAGAGTGGGGCGCCAGTGTTGTGGTATCGGCGTTGGCGTTTCATAGCGGCGTCTCGAGCACACCTTTCGGATGTTTTGGAGAGGCGCTGAGCCAGCGAACGGTTGAGAGTGACACGCGAGTGGCCGGGAGAGTGCGGCGCATGGAGGAAAGAGAGCGGATGAGGAGAGAAGGAGCAGTGATGCACTACACCTACCGTCTCCTACACTTTCTCGCAACACATGCTCCAGGTTGCTTGGGGCGAGGATAAGCGCACGCGCCTTCAGACTTGCTAGGGGAGAAAGAGTGAGAGTGGAGAAATATCACCCGCCGGCACGCGGACACTACAACAGACAACGCCGGATGCCTGACATAGCCTGACTAGGAAATTTATTCGCACTAAAAACCGACTGCTTGCGCTGCAGAACCGTTTACTGGCCACCCCGCAAATGTAGGCACCGGATCGGGCGTTCGTAATTCAGTCAAGAGCGTCTTAACTTGGCTTCTTTCGCTTGACTTCACGCTTTGCTTCACTCGAGTAGATGCGATGGACGTAACAGTGCCTTCAACCAGTAGTGGGGCGAAATTCATAATGAGCATCCCACTAATCATTGACCAACGCTTCTGCCTATTCCATAAATGAGAATAATAATGGCAAAATAACAATTAAGCGTTCTCAAACTATAACGAATTATGCAACATTCCCACAATACCCCCCCTCAACTCTGCGGTATATTTACTCGAGTTCCCCCTTGGGAAGATGTGGGTGACTTCCTAATACCAAGCGCCAGACCATTCCTCTTCTTTCTAATTTCTGCCTTCTGTATACACCGTGCACATGCACATCGCTGCCGTTGTCTGATTTTTCCGTATCAAGCTCATGGCAAGATTTTGGGGACAGCATGCATCGTGTTTTCTTGTTTCTCTGTTTGAAGCTGTAGTATTGATTCACAGTCTAAAAAAGGAAGACTAGCAGGCATCGGAGAGGGTGTCTACTTCTCGTGAATAAACAATAAATAAAGATGATAATTAAGCGATGATGTGCGGCACCATGATATGCATTCTGACTCAACATTTCTACAAGTTTCCGGATGTGAATTGAGTATCCTCACAGAGTATGGCACATTCCATGATGGTACAAATAATGAAGAACTATTTGAATGCCAATGGCTTCTGCTAGCTACATAGCATTCAATCAAACACACCAGTGCGCAGCTGAATAAGTCCTCTTTTCAGTCATATCTTTTAAACCTTAGGAAAGAACATGGTGTTTTTTCTACGAGAACGAATAAGCCGATGGTGCCCTTTTCTTTCTTTAATTATTTTCTGGGCCTGGTGTGAGTTTGGTACAGAAAAGAATTAGAAACTGTGCTACGCAAGTCTGCCTCATTTAATGTACCGTATAGTTTGCCGCGGTCCCCGAAAAAGGAAACATGTCAGAAAAGAATTTTCATAGTTTCACAATACACATATTGTCTAAGTGCTGTCGCAAACAGCTCCCTGTATGTGCTGTGAAAATGAGGAAATTGAAGGAGCACTTCCCGACGATTCGAGGAAGAAGAAAAAAAAACACATGGTAATGAAAAACGCTACTGCGAGACAAAAGATTTTCTAGACGACAAAACAAAACGAAACATAAGCATTGTGTGACTTCGCAGGGTTAAATACCGAAGAAAAATAGAGACTGGTCCGAGTCCGCTTAGAGAAAACAGGGTGTTTCAATGTCATTGCGGGGGCTGTACAGTTATATAGAAGCCGGGAACCGGAAATGATCTGTTTCCGGAAATGAATGGAATGTGTGATGGCAGTTAGCGTGTTATATTCAATTAAAAAAAAGCTTTCCCTACCAATGTCTTGTCCTTTATGTGTTACACGTCATTTTTGAAGGTACTGAGCGCCAACGTGAGGCACTGTTTTTTTTTTCTCCTGGCTTTGTAGTCTAGTTTCTCACCTCGTGTTTGCACATTTGTGCCATCAAGGATGATTTGTTTGAACTAGACCAAATCGTCACTTTTTCGTGTGACGGAGCAAAACAGTGAAAACCGTACCATAATAATGAATGCAAATTATGGCTTCTTTGTTCGAAAAAAATAGGATATCATTCAAAAAAGCCACAGCTTTCCGGAATAGGCGGAACAATGAACGCGATAGCAACAAACTAGAAGTTCGCGAGCATAATTGCAAAGAGATCGATATGTTCCTCGCATTTCTCACACATAAATGACGCACGAAACAAATTCACTGGTACAGATTAACGTGAACAAGTGTACTTGTCACTTTGCAGTGTCTGAAAAGCATGGCCTTTTCGCAAACGGACACTGCTACTAGTTCAGTGACCAGTCTCCGTTTTCTTGTCTCCCTAATGACGCGAAATACTAGATTGTCGCTGTTACTACTTTCGCAATGTGGGAAGTTGAGCCACAGAATATCTACAATAGCAAACAACAGTAACAACAGTACATTAAACACTGACAGAAAAACAAATCAGGTAAAGCGTTCCGTACATAGAAGATAATTGGCACGTCGCGTTGTGGTTCCCACGGTTTCTCGAAAACACTATATAGCCTCACACAACCCCTCCCACAAACTTCTGTTTCCACACCTTTAATAAAAATTTTGTAAGTATTTGTGCCGTTCGATGAAGAATACTGTACAATTATATACGTATACTATAATACCGTTGCGGCACGCCACCGCTAGCCTTTCCTTTCAATCCAAGCAGGAATTCTGGACATAGAATACATGACTTCAAAAGAGAGGTCAACCCGATATGTTCAAGTCATTGGTATTCCTCATCTGCAAGTGCGCTGAGCCATGCTCCCACGACGGCAGGCAGAAATTAGCGTACTCTTGCTTTTGTTACTGTTTTCTTCAAAACACATTCTCTGTTATTTCGGCCAACGCTGATTAGAGGCAGCTCGGGGAGCAGCGCGCCTTTTGTTTTAGGGGCGAAGCTCCTTAAAGCGACAACCGTTCACCCTTCGCAGTCGTAGTCGTAGTCGTAATGTATAACAAGTGTTCCATTTTGACCTGCAAGGTGGTGCCGGTGGGAGATTTCTCCTGTGCTTTGTTGAACAATAAAAAGTTCGCGGCGTGTGCGTTAAC
Organism: Rhipicephalus microplus; assembly: GCF_013339725.1. Taxonomy (NCBI): domain Eukaryota; kingdom Metazoa; phylum Arthropoda; class Arachnida; order Ixodida; family Ixodidae; genus Rhipicephalus; species Rhipicephalus microplus. The sequence continues at coordinate 12,287 of NW_023608203.1, read as the reverse complement.
TAAAAGCCGAATGCTCCTGTCTCTCATTCCCCATTAGCCTGACAAGAAAGGGTTTCTACGTTATACTCGCTGGGTGTAACCTCCTTAGCTTTAGAAAGGTTTAGCCAACGTTGAGCCGCAGTGCCATGAATACAATGAACTAGTATATGCCATGAACTCGAGGTGGTTAAAGGTGGGAAGTAGATATGAAGCGCAAGCCGTAAGAAAGTAAAAGTCGAATTCTCCTGTCTCTCATTTCCCATTAGCAGCCATTGGCATGTACATTGAGCACTATCTCACAGGAAAAGGTTGCTACGTTATACTCGCTGGGCATAACCTCCTTGGTTTTAGAAAGGTTTCGCGAGCGTTGGGCCGCAGTGCCATGAATACAGTGAACTAGTATATACCATGAACTCGAGGTGGTTAAAGGTGGGAAGTAGACCCGACGCGCACGCCGTAAGAAAGTGTGCGTGTGCCACCTCTCGTTTAGTCTTTGGAATGTCTGCTGAATGGCGGTGCTTCTATATGGGGAATATATGATGAAAAGATGCGAGATAGTGTTACTTAGACCGTTGAATAGATGAATGAACGGACACACAGACAGATGCATTGATGGACGCATGAACGAACGCAGGGGCGGATGCATGAACGAACGCAGGGACGGACGCACGAACCGACGCACGCACGGACGGGCGGATGGATGCATCGACAAATGGAAGCAAGAACGAATGGACGGACGAAGGCTTTGCCCTACTGTCCATCAATCACTCCGTGGATATGCTGCCGATTGTTTTGGCTTTTCTTCTGCAACATTATTTCGAGATCACAAACCTTGACAACTCTCGGCATAAATGAGAAAAGGAACCGTGGCGAAGAAAAATTATGAAAGGAGCGCGCCTAGCATCTACAAACTAAGGTCCCTAGATAACTAATAATAATAATAATAATAATAATAATAATAATAATAATAATAATAACAGTACAAAAATACTAACTGCTGCGAATTCCGTAAGACGAAACCCTCCGGATAAGTTTCCGCCACTTGTATGTGTACGGTATGCGTTTTCGAATGCGAAACATTTCTTAGCGAACTTCGGCGACTTCGAGCGTATCTATCTATCTATCTATCTATCTATGTATATATATATATATATATATATATATATATATATATATATATATATATATATATATATATATATATATATATATATATATATATATATATATATATATATATATATATATATATATATATATATATCTAGCCGCCTATGATTTTTAGCCCTCCTGGCCGTTCCGATAATAGTATCAATACCAAACTTGGTATGGCATAACATGACTGCATGAAGAACATATTTGACTACTCATTACGTGAAAATAATGACATGTATTTTATGAATGTCATAAACTACATTTCATGGTCCTACAGCTCTCGCGGTGGTTTAGTTCACATGGCATGTTGCAAAACTGACATGGTAATATATGATTGCATGGCGAACACAAGCGACAGACTCTAACATGAAAATGATGACATGCGTGTCATGTAACAACATCACTACATTCCACGCTCATGATGCGCTCACGGCCATTTGGCTAGCATCACATATGCAAATGCGGTATTACGGTATGTGAATGGATGACAAAGGTACGTGTCAGGTGCAAGCATGATTACACGCAACGCTCACGATGTGCTGGTGGACGTTTCGCTAGCTTCACGAATACCAAATTTGATTTTACAGGACGTGAATGGATGAAGAAAGTATGATACTGGTGGAAACATGATTAACATGAGATGCGTGTCAAGTAACAACCTGATTACATGCTACGCTCATGATGCGCTCGAGGTCGTTTCGCTAGCTTTACCAAACCAAACTCGGTAATACGCGACGCGTGTGGATGACATGGGTAAATGACACATCCAAACATGATAATCACGAGATGCGCATCATGTAACAACATGACTCCATGCCCACTCATGACGCGCTCGCGGCCTTCACATATGCCAAATTCGGTATCAAGTCACGCCAACGGATGACAAATGTGACAGTTGCAAACGTGATAATCATGAGACGCATGTGATGTGAGAACATGACTACATGCCACAGTCAAATCGCCAGTACATTTTGACGTGACGCGGTGCGCGTGCTCGCCGGCGTTCATTTCGTCGCGTCACGGCGGCGTTGCCACGCTAGGCACCGGTCCTTCTATGCATATCCTCGCAGGCGCACGCCGCGCTGCGTTGCTTTGACGCATGCGTGTTTCAGCGCGTCCGGCGTCCCTCCTTCACGAAAACAGGCCGACGCAGCGTTGTCTGGGTAACGCAGTGGCGCGAAACGCAGCATGTCGCATTTCGCGCTGGTTGCCGTCGGGCCACGCAGACGGACGCTGGTCGCGCCTGGCGTCAGACTATAGAATACTCGCGTTTTTCTAACATAACGTTGCTGTGCCCAGCGTGCGCGTGCGTCAACGCTACATTGGAGTATATTGGGCTCTTCATGATGCGCCCGCGGCCGTTTTGCTAGCTCCACATATACCAAATTTGGTGTTACGTGACACCAATTGATGACGAAATACATGACTGGTGCAAACATGATAATCCTGACACGCGCGTCATTTAAAAACATGACAAATTACCACACTCATAGCGAGCTCGTGTCCATTTCGCTAGTTCCACATATACCAATTTTTGTATCACGTGACGTGCATAGATGACAAAGGTAAACGACCCATCCAAACATGATAATCTTGACACTCAACGTTTTTGCTAGGCAATGGAACACGCGCATCGCATAGGCACTTAATTTGCATCCAAGTTTCCGTCTATAGTTATTAAGTTTTCTTCGTACAAAACAAAAGACAACATATTATCTTCGAGATCACAACTGCGGTCTGTCAACGTATCTGTATCCGAAGACTTCTCGCTCAGTGCTCGACTATCAAGAAAATATTTTCGGGAATCGGCTAAAAGTTTGCGTCAGTCTTCTGGTTTTTGATTACGATATAATAAGCTGTTTGGGGACAAGACATGCTATGTGTATGATACCGATATGAAGTTTGTGAAAGTTTCAACCAGCCTCCTAACAGTGGTCTCTTACATGATGCATCAGCTGCTACATCTTTATGCATTGCTTAAGATATAAATCCCGCTTCATCATAGGGCTCTGCGAGGGGGCGTGATGTATTCCCACTTCAACACAGTGCATCTGTATTGTTGTCAAATGCTTGAAGTGTAATGAACAAGCGCGATTCATTACAATCCTTCTTTATAGTGCTGGCTCAGATATTATAGCTCTAGCAGACACCTGGCTAAACACTGCTGTGCGCGATGACGAAATATTTATTGATTCATGTCGGTTTTTGATCTATCGCTGTGATTGCATTGACCGTCATAGGGGAGGTGTTCTTCTTGCCATATCAAACACTTTCAAATCATTCGAAATCAATATCTAGACATAAATAGAAACCATCTGGGCATGCGTTGTATTCGGGCGTCAGAACATAATTGTAGGCGTTTGATATCAACTGCCCAACAATCCCCTTACCTTTGTTTCAGACTTACACGATGTACTAGGTTGCATTGTGACACAGTATCTTTTATAACCAACTGGGTGACATTAGTTACCCTAACATATCATGGACTCTTGATCCGCAGCCTTGTCACCATATTCCTCGGAAAGTCGAGAATTTCTCGACTTATGTTCTCTTTTTTCTGATGGCAAATTGTCCTTCAGCCTACTCGCATAACTAATGAGAGTGCAAATACACCAGACCTTATTCTTTCTACTCAATATGATCTTTTTTCTGATTTGTCTTACTTACCTGGATTAGGTGATCATTTGGAGATTTCATTGGCTCTTTCTATACCACTAAGCAAAAAATAAAACTGACAAAGCGCATTAGGAATTAAAACAGAGCTAATTTCAATGCAAATAACGCCGACACAATCCATTATTTCGACTCTTTCATGATTGCTTTCGAAAAGCGAAGCGTAATGTCAAATTTGAATATTTTGTCTGAGTAAAATAATGAACTAACGGAGAAGCGCGCACATTCCACTGCGTTATATTTAATGTCGTTCTGGCTCGCAATGGTACACCAACCATCTAAAAATATTGTTACGCACAAGGAGGACCAGGACGTATAAGGCTGAAGGGGGCCGTTTATTTTGGTGGCGAAGAGAAGAGCCGGAGCGGCCAAAAGGTTGACGGTCGCAGTGTCATCGTCTTTTTTCTTTGTCCAGCTTTGGGCAGCCAGCCGGTTCACCCATCTTCGTTTTCTCCCCAGGCATGCGCAACATTCCTCCCCTCGAAGACGAAGCCCGCCGGGCGAGGTAATTGATTCACCTTGGTGTGTACAACTTCAGTTGAGCGACATGTACGTCTTGGGTTTTAGCGGCTCTTCTACCACTTCTCGTGAGGCGAGCTATTGTGTACGTGAGTTCAGTGATTTTGTTGAGAACAACAAACGGTCCGTCATATGTGGCCAAGAACTTTTGGCATAACCCGCGTCTTCGTACCGGAGTCCAGAGCCACACTAAGTCGCCTGGGTGGTAAGTGACAGGCCGGTGGCAGACGTCGTAGTGTGCCTTCGATTTTTCTTGTGATGCCAAAGTGCGTAGACGAGCAATACGACACGCCTCTTCTGCAAGACAGAGGATTTCAGCGACTGAGAGGTTCTCGTGCGCCGAGAATGGCAAACCTTTGTCGAGTGTGTCCGTGGTGGTCGTGCGTACATCAAGAAAAAGACGCTATAGCCTGTTTTCTCGTGCTTAGCGGTGTTGAACGCGTACGTTATTAATGGTAGCACGTCATCCCAGTTCTTGTGGTCGGATGCCACATATATAGAGATCATGTTTACAATTGTGTGGTTGGTGCGCTTCGTTAGCCCATTTGTTTGCGGATGGTATGGCGACGAGTGACGAAGGCGGGACTCACTCAATCGAAGCAGCTCTTCTACTATATCTGACGTAAATTGTCGTCCACAATCACTGACGATAACGTGAGGTGTGCCACGTCGGAGGATAACGTGCTACAGCAGGAAGACAGAAACGTCGCTGGCAGTTGCGGTTGGTATGGCCGCCGTCTCGCAGTAACGCATGAGGTAATCGACGCATACAATTATCCAGCGAATGCCCTTAGCCGACTTTGGAAAAGGGCCCACGAGGTCAATGCCCACCTGTTGGAAAGGTGTGCTTGAAGGTGACAAGGGCTGTAGAAGACCAGCCGGAGCAGTAGATGGGCGTTTGTGGCGTTGACACTGTGTGCAGCTGGCCACATACGCCTCGACTGACAGTCGCACTCCCGGCCAATAAAAGCGTTCCTTAGCACGGCAAAGCGTCCGCGCAGAACCTAAATGTCTGGACGTAGGATCGTCGTGCATAGCACTTAAAATCGCTGTCCGAAGGCTTTCCGGCACTACCAGGAGGAAACGTGCGCCAGTGCTAGAAAAGTTCTTCTTATACAGGAGTCCGTCGCGTACACAGAAATGGCATGCCATAGGAGCTGTGCGGAGCGATGATAGTCTGGTGTGCTTTCGCTGTTCATCTTTGAAAGTACTGAGGTCGGGAAATTTTGGTGGCATAGAAGCTACGAGGTGGTCGTGGTCATCGGCGTCACGCTCTGTAGAGCTCAGTGGCATGCGCGAAAGGTAATCTGCGTCGGCGTGTCGTCCACCACTTTTGTACGAGACTATAAAGTTATGCTCTTGTAGCCGAAGGGCCCAGCGCGCTAGGCAGCCGCAAGGGTCCCGAAGGCTGACGAGCCAACACAATGAGTAGTGTTAGGTGACGGCTGTAAAAGGGCGTATATATAGGTAAGACCAAAACCGCTGAATCGCAAATACTACCGCGAGGCATTCTTGTTTTGTGGCAGTGTAATTCTCCTCGGGCCTACTCAAGGAGCGACTTGCGTATGCGATCACGTGCTCGCGGTCACCAAAACGTTGAACTAGGACGGCACCAATTCCTATGCCGCTGGCATCCGTGTGCAGTTCTGTTGGAGCTGATGGATTGAAGGGTTTTAGATCAGGCCACGACATCAGGAGGAACTTCAGTTGATGAAAAGAGGAGTCGCACTCCGGAGTCCACTGGAAGGGAGTATTCTTGCGTAGCAAACATGTGAGCGGATACGCGACATCGGCAAATTTAGGTATAAAGCGGCGAAAATAGGAGCAAAGCCCAAGAAAACGGCGGAGCTCCTTAACAGAGCGCGGCGCACTGAACGTTTCAACGGCGGCTGTCTTCCAGGGATCTGAACGGATGCCATCCTGATCGACTAAGTGTCCAAGAACAAGGGTTTGTCGATCTCCGAAGTGGCATTTCTTTGAGTTAAGAACGAGGCCAGCGTTTCTTATGCCAGTCAGTACAGTATCCAGACATGAATTGTGTTCGCTGAAAGTGCGGCCAAAGATGACGACGTCATCGAGATAGCACATGCAAATGCTCCACTTCAAGCCACGAAGAACAGTGTCCATAAATCACTCTAACGTCGCTGGTGCGTTGCACATCCAAATGGCATCACGTTGAATACGAAAAGGCCGTCAGGGGTTACAAAGGCTGTCTTTTCTTTATCTTCAGGATGCATGGGAATTTGCCAGTAGCCCGATCTTAAGTCTACAGAGGAAAAGTAAGAGGCCATATTCAGACAGTCTATGGCATCATCAATACGTGAAAGTGGGTACACGTCTCTTTTGTTATAGCATTCAATCGGCGATAATCAACGCAAAATCTCCAGGATCCGTCTTTCTTTTTAACGAGAATTACTGAGGCTGGCCATGGACTCGCCGACTCTTGAATGACTCCGCTTTGAATCATTTCATTCACCTGCTCATTTTTTATCCACCGTTCAGATGGCGAAACACGGTATGGCTTTTGTCTAATCGGATTGGCCAAACCAGTGTTGATGGTGTGACATGTCGGAGAAGCAGGGATTAAGGGCGCTTTGTCTTTCTGCGCAAAGTCGAATGCAGAAATGTACTTCGAAAATACAATCACCAATGTTCGGCGTTCAGTTGTGGTCAGCGACTTATTAACCATTGACATAAGAGCCGTTTCCAAATTGTGACTACGATGCTCTTCCGGCGCATCTCCAAGCTCGGTCACCAGTACGGCCTCGTGTTGTCCACTGACTACGGCTAACTTTAGACCATCTGGTAATACCATCGGTTCTGTGGAGCAATTGACAGTCCATAAACCAGTGCGCCCACGTCTGATCGACACCACACAATGTGGGATCAACACATTCTTTTTCATACAGTTGGTGTACACTAGTTCAACGTTGGCATCAAAGTTGGCGGAATAACTGTCACTGCAACCAACAGGTACACGAACGGTTGATAACGGTGGTATGATGCTGTCGCCACAGACACACAATGACGTCTTTCCATCCACAGGGTTTTTCAAGAGTACTGGCGGAACATGATCACTCAAGCATATTGTCCCTGTGCGGCAGTCGACAGTCACACCACACTCCCTCATAACGTCCATACCCAAAATAACATCATGTGTTGCCTGTGGAATAATCACGAGCTCCGTTGGGATAACGTGGCCTCCGAGAAACACGTCAGCTTGACACACACCAACAGGATGCAGTGGCCCACCACTCACTCCGTGAAACTTCGAAGCTTGATTCCACCTAAATAAAACCTTTCGTCCCAAGGTATCTTTAAAACACGCACTCATGACAGAAATTGTTGCCCCCGTATCCACCAAAGCCATCACAGGCACATCGTCAACAAAAACACGTACTTTGTTTTGGAGAAGCACGTCTCTTGCGACCTCACCTCCATCGGCCGCACTTGCTAGTTTTCCTGTGGCAAAGGAGACGTGTTACGACGCAGCGGGGAAGGAGGACGGGGAACACGAGGCGGTGGAGGCGTCAAGCTCCTGTCAGATGTAGGGAAGTGGTTCCGGAAGCTGCGTGTCCAGTATTCTTCGAAAGGCAGCAGTTGTGTTGCCCTAGGGTCGTCGAGCGGTCGATCAGACGATCGTGTGGAGTGTTGTGGTGAGCCATAGTACATTGCTCGCGGGTAATCGCGAAGTCGTTCGGAAGACCGTGCAAAGCGTGGTGGGTGGCCATACCGTGGGGCAACACGTCAACGGTTGCAAAATCGCGAAATATGTCCTGGTACACCACAGGAGTAGCAAACTGTGAGAGGTCGAAACTCTGTTCGTCGATGAATCGAACATCGTCTTTTCTGGTGTAGTGGGTCAGTTCGTTCTGTATATCAATGGGATAGACCGGGCGTCGCGAAGAAGGCGGACGCTGGGGGCGCCGGTCATCGATTACCAAGGAGTCGTAGAAGGCGGCGGCGCAGTAACAGCCTCACGTGGCACATATACCGAATGTTGGTCGATTACAGAATGGTGATCAACTACTGAATGTGTCTGTTCTCCATAGCGAAAAAGTTCATCGTGAACAATCTCTCGAATCGTCGAGGACAGGTCTGGGCAGGTGCTCGTGTCTATGCTGGCGACCGTTGTAACATTTGTGAGCCGGTCAAACTTTGGAGCAATCCTGTGCATTTTCAGCTGTTCGAAAGTTCGGCGATGCCGAATGACGTCGGACACCGAGTTCAGGTGCTCTTTTCTGATGAGAAAATTATAGACATCCTCGGCTATGCCTTTTAGCAAATGTCCTACTTCGTCCTCTTCTGACATCTGATCATTGACCACCTTGCAGAGCTTCATCACATCCTCTATATACGTGGTACATGTCCCACCTGGAAGCTGCGCGCGTTGAGACAATGTCTGCTCTGCCCGCTTCCTTTTGACGCTCAAGTCGCCGAAACACGCTTTCAGCTCTGCAACAAAAACGTCCCACGTCGTCAGTGTGTCCTCGTGGTTTTTGTACCACACAAGCGCAGTATCCCTAAGGCAAAAGACCGCATTGCTGAGCTGAGCGGCGGCATCCCAGCCGTTGGACTTGCTGACTCGCTTGTACTGGACGAGCCACGCGTCGACATCCTCTCCCGATTTCCCTCTGAAGGTTGGCGGGACTCGGTAGTAGGGCACGGAACCCATTGGAGTTGGCCTTGAAGCGTTAGATGGCTGATCTTGGGCCATTACGATCGGCACAGGCGGCAGTCCGGCAAGGCGGCGGCTGCGGCGTAGTCCAGGTAGTGAAGCTCCCGTCGTTGGGCTTGTCTTGCCCAGCACCTCCACCAATCTGTTACGCACAAGCAGGACCAGGACGTATATGGCTGAAGGGGCCGTTTATTTTAGTCGCGAAGAGAAGCGCCGTAGCGGCCAACAGGTTGATGATCGCAGTGTCACGTCTTCTTTCTTTCCACAGCTTGGGGCAGCCAGCCTGTTCACCCATCTTCGTTTTCTTCCCAGGCATGCGCAACAATATTGTCTAATAAAAAAAAGTGACTCGATTGCCTTGCAAAGAATTCGTCATCGAGCACCCGGTGGAATAACTATGAAGCAGCAAACGTACGTCACCTACGTAACGGCCCTCAAACATGCGAAAGCTAACTTCCGGCAACATATTTTACCATCTATGTTAGCCGACAACCCAAGAAAGTTTTGGCACGTTATTAATCCTATCCATAACAGCATGCTGCATCCAATCGATAATAATGGCATGCCTATTGGCAAATCTTTTTGGCCCGAAATAATAACCAACATCTTCTGCAACAACTTCACAAGGTATACTGACATGACGCCTTCTTATCAACCCGGTTACAGCTACTCAACCATGCGTCTCATTATCGTTTCACCCTCTGCACAAGTTTTTCAGCAATCCATCGATAACACCGCTCTTCCGCAGGACTGGCAGGTCGAGAAGGTGCCATGGTTCCGATACACAAGTCAGGTGGTAATAGTTCACTGTTAAACTACCACCCCATATCATTAACCAGTATTCCGTGCAAAATATTAGAGCACATTATTTACACTAACGTCGCCTCATTTTTGGAAACACAGTCCTTTTTTTTCTGACGCGCAACAAGGTTCCCTCAAAAATCGATCTTGCGAAACACAACTGGCATCCTTCATTCACTAACTTCATGTTACTTTGGATCGTAGGTCACTAACTGATTCTATTTTTCTCGACTTCTCTAAGGCTTTCGACAAAGTAAGTCACAAATTACAGCTCTTAAAGCTCAAACAACTAATCCTTGATAATAACGTCATCAGATGGATAGAACATTTCCTACTTAGCGGCACGCAGTTTGTAACTGCCAACGGGTGTTATTTTTCATCTCGTGCCGTTCCCTGTGGTGTACCACAGGGCTCCGTCTTAAGACCCCTTTTATTGATAGCTTACAATAATGATTAGCCTTTATGTGTTTCTTCTAACATAAAACTATTTGCAGATGACTACCTTGTGTTCCGCGAAATTAACAGCCTAAATGACATCACTGCCCTTCAAAATGACATTGACTCTATTTTTAATTGGTGCACGACTTGGCAAAAGGAACTAAATATTTGCAAATGCAAGCTATTGCGCATTTCGCGAATCTCATCTTATCCTGCTACTTACTCACTTAACAGCATCCCACTCGAATCAGTCACCGCTTACCGTTATCTAGGCGTACACATCTCCAATTCTTTAAGCTGCTCAATCCATATCCGCTCCATTATTAATAATGTAAACCGCATGCTTGGGTACATTCGTCGCAACTTCTCTTCCGTACCTGTCTCACTTAAACTACTAATGTGCAAGACGCTGATTCGTGGCAACATAGAATATGCCGTGGCAGTATGGGATCCGAGTTCAACTAATTTAATCAATGCTCTTGAACTAACCAAAGAAATTCTGTTTGCTTCAATTTTCACAACTATATTCGTCACTCTGGCAGTTCTGCCATGAAAAATTCACTCGAATTGCCTTCTCTTGCCTGTTGTCGTATGCTCTTCCGTCTCTGTCTATTTCACAAAATTTATCATAATATTCCAACTCTTCGCGAAGCACTTATTTTTCAGCTTTCTTACGTATAATGTAGAATTGATCATCCAAAGTTGGTGTTAAGTCTTGTGTAACAAAAACATGCAGCGGTTTATTTATTTCCAGAACATCAGTAGACTGCAACTGCTTTCCCGGATCTATGGTTATCTTGACCGATCATCCCTTGTTTTGTTCTGCGCTAACTAGCATTGTGTAAACACCCACACTTACTTGTTCTGTTTGTACACAACGCTTATATTTTGTTCTTTTTTGTTTGTTTTTAATCATTTTTTATTATTAGCTAACATTGAATGAGTGAAAAATCGTGTTTCACACCCCTCCATAATGCTTTTGGCTCGGAGGGTGTTACAAAATAAATAGTATTAATAATATGTAAAGCTAGCCAAACGGCTGCAAACGCATCATGAGTGTGGCATGTAGCCATGTTGTTACATGACATGCATGTCGTGATTATCAAGTCAGTCTGTATCAGTCTGTATGTACAATTTACCTATGTCGACCGTTCGCAACGCGTAATACCGAGTTTGGTACATGTGAATCTATTGAAATGGCCGTGAGCACACCATGAGCGTAGCATGTTGTCATGTTGTTATATGACACGCATCTCATGTTTATCAAGTTTGCACCAGTCAGATACTTCGTCATCCATTCAAGTACCGTAATACCAAATTTGGTATATGTGACGCCAGTGAAACGCCCGCGAGCGCATCATGAGCTTGGCTTGTAGTCATGTTGTGCAAGACATGCATGTCATGATTTTCATTTTAGGGTCTGTCGCTTGTGTTTGTCATGCAATAATGTCATAGCATACCAGCTTTGCAACATTCCATGTGAACGAAACCACAGCAAGAGCAGTAGGACCATGAAATGTAAATCATGACATTCGTGACATACATGCCATGGTTTTCATGTTATGGCTAATCAAATATGTTTTTCATACAGTCATGTTATGCCATGCCAAGTTTCGTATCGATACCACTATCGAAAGGATCAGAGAGCTTAAAGTCGTAGATAGATAGATAGATAGATAGATAGATAGATAGATAGATAGATAGATAGATAGATAGATAGATAGATAGATAGATAGATAGATAGATAGATAGATAGATAGATAGATAGATAGATAGATAGATAGATAGATAGATAGATAGATGATAGATAGATAGATAGATAGATAGATAGATAGATAGATAGATAGAGAGATAGATAGATAGATAGATAGATAGATAGATAGATAGATAGATAGATAGATAGATAGATAGATAGATAGATAGATAGATAGATAGATAGATAGATAGATAGATAGATAGATAGATAGATAGATAGGAATATATATAGATAGATACGCACAAAGTCGCCGAAGTTCGCTAAGAATTGCTTCGCATTTAAAGGCAA
>NW_023608202.1:0-30638 GCF_013339725.1 Rhipicephalus microplus | reverse complement strand
CACAGACAGATGCATGGACGGACGCACGGATGGCTGCACGGACGGATGGACGCATAGACGGACGAAGGAGCGGATGCATGGACGAACGCACAGATGGACGTGTGGACGCATTAACAGACGCACGCACGGACGGACGGAAGCAAGAACGAATGAACGGACGGATTCTTCGCCCCACTCTCCATCATTCACTCCGTGGATATGCTGGTATTTTTTTTCTATCCAAGGCTAAATGCGTGCAAGCTGGGGCGATGATCGCAGCCAAAGGAGAGATTAAAAGATCCGGCTCTTCTACATCTTTCTTAGGTTGCATGCGATGTCCACCCGCAGACCTGCTTTAAAGTCCCTAAGCGGAAAGTGAAAGACCCGCCCTTCCGGAACGGGAATGAAGAAACGCTAGCTTGGAGTGGGGGGCTGCTTGAGCAGCAGCTGCGAACATCAATTTTACGGGTGCGACTCGCCGATGTCTGAGGTGCGCTCTCTCGGCAGGCACCAGCGTGAATGGCTTGCATGCTCATCTATGCGCGGCACTCCTAACGCGGAGAGACTGCGCAAAATGGGAACATCTCACTGCTTCTTATACCATTACAGTGTGTTCTTATCGATTTAAAGCTTCACCCTTGCGGTGAGCAGGTGTTGTTTTGTTTTTATATATGCGGATGAATCTGAACATGATAATCGTGATGTACATGTCATGATAAGTATGGCTACATGCTACTCTCACAGGTTACTCGTGGCTGTTCGCTAGCTAGACATATACCAAATGGGGAATCGAATGAAGTAAATGGACGACCGATGTAAAGGACGTCTAAACATGATTACCATGATACGCGTTTTATGTATAAAATTCCCACATGCTACGCTCAAAGCGTGGTGGCGGTCGTTTCAATAGCTTCACATACTACGCCATGTGATACTAAACATTGTGTCACGTAACGCGGACAGGACGAAGATAAGTGACACACCCAAATATGACAATAATGACATGGAACTCACGCACGGAATAATTACGTCCGCCTCGTAATGTTATTCTAACTTTACTATGACATATCAGGTTTCCTCATTCGTGCTTCGCATATTGTCGATCACATATGTGATCTGCCATTTGTTTCACTCACTATACTTCTCGTTATGTTGTTTTGTGTCTTTGTTTCTTTCATCTTCACGGTCTCTTCTTCGCTCTCTTTCTTTCTGTAATTCGCATTCCTCTTTCCTCTCTTCTTTCTCTGTCTACTTCTCTTTTGCAGCCTGTGCTTTCTCGTTGTTCTCGTTCTTTTCTTTTTTGCCTAATCTATCTTCTCTTTTGCTTGTTTGACTCTCTCTCTCTCTGTCTTTTTTATCGGCAGAAAATGAAGATGAGGACAAAGCGAATAAGCGTGGACCGCTTTGAAGAAACGCAATTCATAGTTGATTATTATTTTAGGATTTTAACGTCTCAAAGCCACGATATGACTATGACAGATGCCGTAGTGGAGGACTCCGGAAATTTCGACCACTTGCTTTTTTTTAATGTGCTCCCGAATCAAAGAAACGGGCCTACAACATTTCCGCCTCCGTCGAAAATGCAGCCACCACCGCCGGGATTTGACTCTGACACTTGCGGGTCAGCAGCCGAGTACCTTAGCACCTGGAACACCGCAGTGGGGCACACCATTCATAGTTGATCAAGACTGGAACTAATGATGAAGATTGTTTTCCATCCGCTCCAACTAGACCAAACAGCACCTTCTTCAGCTACACTGAAAAAATAACGAAGAGTAACCTAAAAAATAAATTCGAAGAGTGCGAGAAATGATAATCATGACTGTAACTCACGTATACTAAGAGTGATGGTAATACAGCAACTTCGTGTCAAATCTGTCAGCGGCTATGAACCATTGTCGGGGAAGAAGAAAAACTAGAAGAGCAATAATCATGCAGTGCGTTACTCATGCTCGCGCTTATGCCTCGGAGTTTGTTCGAAAGACCAAGCGCAGTAACTGTCGATTGGCTGGACGACAGCAGGCCACTCCAGCGTTGGTTGAGAAGTGACATCAAAAATCAGAATACAGCGTTAGGAGAGCCTCACGTGAGAATACATGCTGCACCAGCCACCATCCCGTGACTACCGGTGTCCTACCTGGTGTCCTACCGTGAATTTACGGTGTCCTACCGTGAATTTATGGTAGGACACCGTAAATTGCAAATTGCAGTAGGCAATTGCAAGAAGACTTTGCAGAGAAACGTTAAGCTATCTATTGTTTGTACATTAAAACAGTTATTATCTCACTTACAAATAGCTGCTGTGACATTTATTGTTGGGAGATTAGGGAATTAACAAAATACTTGCTGTTCACCCTTTTCCATTTTTAGCAGCGACAGGTGCACAGCATACGGACAGTTTGTCCTATGAATATGGCTGTGGCTAGGCCGGCGAAATCGGAAGGTCTGCCAAGCTGCATGGTGAACGAGAGTAAATTCTTTTCCCTCAGAACGGTACACTGGATTCAAATACCCAGTATGATGGTTAAATTACTGCTTGAGTCACAGCCAAACATATTCCACAAAAAAAATTGTTTATTAAGTATAAATATGCATGGCAATCAACAGAACAAGGTAAGCAAAAGAAGAACTTACTAAGAGAGGAAGAACAGTAACCATGCAATAAGTCGTGTACACATTCTGCACCACGCAATGAGAAAGTGGAAGACATATGGCCATTAGTAATACAGCCATGCTTTCCTGTAAGCCAGACATTGAGCAGTAGTGAAGAAAAATAGAGGTGTGTTATCAGCAGAACTAATGACATACACCTTTTAAAAAACGGTATTGGTATCACTGAAGCGCTAAAATTCTATTTTGATGAGACCATCGCATTAGGCTGTAGGTTGGCACACGTGAGGTGATAATGTCTTCAAGGTAAAAATACGATGCCGGACAGAGTACAGTTGTGTCCACTTTAAAAAAAAACTTCCTTGTGCAGGACAAGTTTGCTCCGTTGGAAAAGCATATTGACATACATTTTGTTTAAGACTAGGTGGTTAACAGTCCTACAACTCCCTTCAACAGAATTGTTCGTCGTGCAACACGTTTTCCACATTCATTTGCAGTTATGAGGCTGACATTATGAAACATACACATTTCAGTGTTTCCTTTAACAATGAATTGACACTATGTTTTCGGGCTTTCGACACAGTAATTATGCTTCACTTGTACTACATTGGAAAGACACTTGAGATCAGATGGAGTTTATCCTATGCACTGCCTAATAACGAAAAGTACAGTAAACGCTTCGTCATGAGTTTTCAAAAGAATGCATCAAAAAATGCTCTATGCAAAGAAATGTACAATTCAATTTCAATGAAATATTCAAAGCTTCCATTGGTGATATCGAAAACATCGACACTGGAAAATGGTACGCAATAAAATGTATCAACATAGTTACATTGTAATGAGATAACCCGGCTTGCTTGTCATAGATCTTGGATCATCGTAATGCATCTTTCATCAATATTCTGCTCACAAATAATAAAAAACAGGCTTCTTAAGGCACACCCTGAATGCTTCTTGCCAGGTGATAATATAGACTGGTTCTACACTCCACAAACCACTAAGTTTTTTTCGCAATCAGACTTTGGAGGTGCTACTCATTTTGGATAATTATATTTTTGAAACTGCTGTCGTGGCACACTGGGGGTTTTTATGCACTAGTATTGGGCAGTTTATATTCACTAGTGTTGACTTTTTGAATCTCATAGCAGTCTTTTTCTGGCCATCACATGATGTGAGAATACGTGTAACATATTATATTATAGTTACTTACGACCTGATATCTGCACAAAGCAGGCAATGTCGAAATATTAGCGACACTTGTACAAAACTGTGAAGTTGAATAAAAAAAGTCTCAGTTTCGCGCCACAAGCTTGATGGAATGAACTTGATAGCAACCAATTGAAATGCCACACGCAGTCAGAACAATATGGCTTCATGTGCACAATTTCTGGTTGGCGCTGGCGAGTTCTTCAGGGGCTGCCAGGAACGACCACGCAGGTAACATCATTGAGGCATCGTAAAACTGCGTAGCGACCAAAATACCTCTTCTGTAAATTTTTAGATAGCCCATGGCGGTGCATAGGACTCCAGACCCACACTTTTTCGCCAAGCTCATAGATGACGCGTCGTTGTCGCAGATTATAACATTAGGCGTCAAAATTCTGCTGCTTGGTGATGTGGACGCGTACAAGATGCCTCACTTTTTCAGTTGCTTAGTAAATACTGCCGCATTCAAATCTGCATCATTGCAGTCATGTGGTGACTTGGCGTCAAGCATTCTCGTGTCTTCACGGCCATGAAGAAGACTAAACGGCAATCACCGTTTTTGTGATCTAATCTAATGTACATGCTCAATAGTAGGCAATATTCTTGTTGAGGCATTCCGTTAAGCCGTTCGTTTGCGGGTGATAAGACGTGGTTTTCCGGTGGGCTGTTTTACTGAGCTCAATCATTGTCTTCAGGAACGCAGCTGTGAAAGCTGTACCACAATTCGTTATTAAAATTGCCGGAGCACCGTGCCTCAGAACGATATTTTCTATGAAGAATCGTGCGGTTTCAACAGCTGTACCCCTTGAAAAAGCCTTTGTTCCGTGTAAGGCATGTTTCCGTGTAGTCGCCACGTAGATAATCGTGGCAACTATCACCCACTTATTGCCAGCATGGTAAGTGGAAATCATCCGAGGTTGTCATTTCCGCTTTGAGCAAAAGACATGGTGGCCACTTGAATAGGTTTTTAAATTCCAGCTGACTTTGACGGTGGCGATTTTAGACATTGACGATCGTGGGATGTACACACGTAATTTTTCACAATACCTGTAAGCATTGGCCAGTTGCAAGTTAGATTCTGGCTAATGTGCGTGTTATCCGATGTGACCGGACGTTGGCTCATCGTGGCAAGCACTAAGTATCTCTTCACGGATTGACGTCAAGACGACAAGTAGGGGGGTGCTTTCACTAGGAGAAAAATTCTTGTAGAGAACACCATTCATCAGCAAAATAACAGGGGGCTTCTTGCAAATTTTCTAGAGATGCTTCTAGTATGGCCTTTCAAAACTTCAATACAGAGAAGCAGCTTGCTGTCTTCCTTCTGCTTGCACTAAATCGTAGTGGTGTCGATGACTCCCACATACACCAAGTCGTCATCGCACTTATTGGTGACCTTTATAAGTTATTGGCGTCGGCGTGCCGCCGTCCGGACTTATACACGAGTGTCATATCATATTCTTGAAGGCGTAAGCTCCACCGTGTGAGCCGACCAGACGGGTCTTTCAAGTTGGTCAGCGAGCAGAGGAATGATGGTCACTGACTATGTAGAAGAAACAACCGTATAGATAGGGGTGAAACTTCATAACTGCGCATACGACAACAAGACATCGTTTTTCTGTTGTGGAGTAGTTGGACTTTGCACAAGAGAGCGTCCTACAAGCATATGCAATCACTGACTCGGCTGAGTCTCGCCATTGAACAAGTACAGTGCCAAAACCCATTTTGCTGGCATCTGTGTGGACCATGATAAAAGCATCCTCATCAAAGTGAGCAAGCACAGGCAGTGTCTGTAGGCGTTGTCGGAGATCGTCAAATGCCGCTTGTTGATCATTGGCTCATATGAACGGAACGTCTCCTCCCTTGTGAGGCATGTTTTTGGCAAGGCTATGTGTGAGAAATTGGCAATAAACCTTCTGTAGTGTCCGCAAATGCCAAGGAAATGCCCGACCGCTTTGTTATCTGTTGCCACCGGGAATTTTCTAATGGCTGCAATCTTGTCGCGATCAGGTCGAACACCTTCATGGTTCACAACATGGCCTAAGATTTGGGGCTCCTTGAAACTGAAATGACATTCTCGAGTTTCAGTGTCAGGCCGGCAGACAATATTGCTCTGAATATGATGGCAGCCTTCTCAGGTGTTTCTCGAATGTTCCAAAAAACAATGACGTCGTCAGATAGACCAGACCGTCTTCCACTGAGAGAATGGTGTCCAATAGTAACTTAGAAGTACTTGTTGTTGGGCTAGTTGGTTCGTCATACTGAGGGGTGATTCTAAACGCTAAAGCACCACAGAAAGAAATAATCGCAGAGAAGAGGGTCAACGCTCTTTCTCTGTGATCATTTCTTCCTGTGGTGCTTTAGGCGTCTAGAATTATTCCTCAGTATCCAATAGTCTCTGAAATGTTGCTGCAGCTGAGCACAACACGAAGGGCAAAACTTTATATCCTAGAGCTCGTCAGGATTATAGAAACCGTTTTTCTATATCTCGCTCATTGATCTCAATTTGCCATACTCACTTTTTAGGTTCATTGATGAGAACGAGCGTGCATGCCTCAGCCTGTCAAGTGAATTGTCGATTCAGGGTCATGGGTATATCTCTTATTTTGTCACATGTTTCAGCCTGTGGTAGTCGATTCAAAAGCGCAAGCTTCCATTTTTCTTTTTAAACAGACTACAGGTGAAGCCGAAGGGCTTCTTGACGGCTGGATGACGTCATCATTGAGCATTTTCTTCACTTGTTTTGTATTGCTTCACGCTCTTTCGGTGCTACGTAATATGGTTTTATCGTATTGGCCTTGCCATCTCCTTCGTTATTATGCGGTGCTTAGTCAATGGCATTTGATTAGCCCTCGAGGTCAATGAAAAAAATCTTTAAACTGGTGAAAACGATCTACTTGATGTGTCTCTGCCCTGATGATAAATCCGTGCTCACAGCAATAGGTGTTGCGGCTGACGTGGCTTGCAGCTCGTCCTGTTGTACTGCTCAGTACTCGCTGATTTCGGCAATCTTGCTGAAGTAGGACTCTGTAGTACCTTGTGTAATGTGTCGTCACTCGTTGCTGAAAATTGTCAATATCATATGACATCACTCTAAAATTTGTAAGGTCATTATGTGTCGTCAGGCTAAGGAGACTGCCAAGATAACCTGCAAGCGCCATTAAGAAAGTGTTGCATCAAATTTTTTTGAAAACAACATACGAGGTATCACTCCTGCAGTCTGGGCTATCATATAAACCAAAACATCTGCAACTGCAGTTTATCAAAATATTTTGCACGCAGTTGCAGCTACAGAGCGAATACCCCCATCACATTGGACGTTTTAATGCATTGAAGGGGAATGACATTAGCATCCAATACATTATGTAATCGTACTACACAGTAATATACAGCTTTAATAAAATGCATGACTAAAGCAAAAAAGTGAGTTCATTGAAAACCTTCGCGTAGCAGTCAAACGGAATGTATATATTTTAACCACAGACACACTTGCTTGTTGGCAATCAGCAGTATCAACTCGACCCATCACAACAAACACGTTAATTAATGTATTTTTTAAGGAATCTCTTATTTAAACAAAAACAGGTGCATGAAAGGCTGTCACAAAATGATTTTATTCTCCATCTCAGTGGCGTCTGGCTCCCGACGTTGTCTGGCACAACGTAAACAAGCGTTTGTGTATAGTATGCGTGCATCTTTTTTTTATTTTACCTAACGATCAAGTCTCTTCTGACTTGTGCCATTTTGCTCAACAAAAAACAAAAGAACTAAATGCATGACTTGTTGTGACTTCGTATTGTTGAGCGGCCCTGCCATGCCAGCCGGTTGCTTGTGTTTTATCCTTGTGTTTATTCAATCGATTGTGGCTACCGGGTAAGCGGGTCTTCTTAGTTTATAGTGGCCATATTTCTGAGATATCAAATTGCAATGCTTTTTTATTTCGAGAAGCAACTTGCTGCACGTCTTTAAAAGTAAATAGCTTTACTTTTACAGCTCTACAACTACCTATCGCCTGCTTTCTGGCCATTTTCTTCTGAATAATTGACAGTTTGATCATGAACGAATGATATAACTTTTTTTTATAGATCACAACCACGGATCAATGTTGTTCACTGCAAAGACTGATGTGCACCTAATGACATGAACACCCTCCATGTGACAAGGGTATACCAGCGATCTCTCTACCTGTTAAGAGGAATATAGCCTTGCTTCCAGTTAATAGTTGTTTTATACCATTGCATATTGCCAATATTTTTTACTTTGTTGACTAGTGTGCACCAAACACAGCCCCATTTTTTGGCTAAGTCAAGTATATATGTTTAGAAAAAAATGAATCTTATTAAAGGATATCACAACACGTTACGTAAATACTCATTTTTAAAATTGCTCGTATCGTAATTGCAAAATTGCCAGTACCGCGTCTTTATCATCGGCTTCAGATTTTAGCACATTTTGCATAACCTGAATACGCAGAAAGAGGGAGGCTGGAAAGCAGACAGGTTGTTAGGTTTTACTACAACGATACTCTACAGTGATTGAAGTTCCAAGACTGTTACACTCGACGAAGCCCACAAAAACAGTGACTGCACTCATGTGGGCCAAGGTTAATGCCGTTTTTTGCCTCTTCCAGCCGCCAGGACATTAAAGTTGAGAACCATAATGAAATAGTTCTATAGTTCTGCTGATCTTGTTTATGATTGTTTTATTGATACTCTATGTTCTGTGTATAAACATTTTACTTACAAAGCTTTAAAGACACCAAGACGGGGCGCAAACCTTGGATTTCTTCCGCAATACTCAATATCATAAAAGAAAAAAATAGGTTGTGCCAAGAGTTTCTGATAAAGCGAGACTGGATAAATTTAAAGCTTTTAAGTATACAGAAATAAACTCACTAAACTACAAAAACAAGCTCAACGCGATTATCCCTTCAAGATGTTTGACGGTCTCGCCGATTCTAAGCAATTATGAAACAACTTAATGCTATTATATCTACCAAACAAGTGTCTAATGATATAAGTGAGCTGGTGATCGAAAATAAAATATACAAGGGCGCAGTACTAGCAAACAAATTTAACGAGTACCTTACCTCACTTGTCCACAGTAGTCATAATTGTGATTCAAGGTTATTTGCCTCCTGCTTTAAATAATTCTGTGTTTGCTAATCCTACAGACGCGCAAGAGGTCATCAGCATTTTCCGGCATTTCAATTGAGTAAAAGCGAGGACATAGATGGGCTTAAAATTAGAACCTATAATAACATTTTAGATCTCATATGCGCCTGCTTATTACATATTTATAATCTTGTGTTTACCACTGGACTGTTTCCTCAGAGAATGAAAAACGCTAAAGTAACGGGTATATATAAGGGTGGGGACAAAAAGCAATTTAGGAAACTACAGACCATATCGATTTTACCATTTTCTCTAAGGTGTGTGAAAAACTTATTTTCATTCGGTTACCTAATTTCTTTAATAAACACAACATTATTACGACATCACAGTTCGGTTTTCAATCAGGCCTCTCAACCGAAAGTGCCTTACTATACCAAAAGGAACTGATTCTAGAAATACAGAAGCAAAAAACTTACCCTAGGAATATTTCTAGATTTCTCGAAAGCTTCGAAAAAATAAACCATGATAATATGCTAGAAAAACTTGACTGTTTTGGAGTTCGCGGTGCCGTTTTAGCTTTAATAAGAAGCTACTAATCTAATAGGAAACAATGTGTATCAATCAGTCGAGAGCTATCATCATCCATGAACGTAAGAATGGTGTACCTAAGGTAGCATTTTGGGACCCCTAATATTTAATATTTTATCAACGATATTGTACGTTTTGACAGCTCTGTAGAATATGTAATCTACGCGGACGATACTAGTATACTTTTTTTCTCGGGAAACGGCTGATGACATCATTGTTTGCTAATGAAAGACTAAATAATCTATATGTCTGGACTGTGGTAAATTCTTTACACATTAATTGCTCTAAAATCAAGGCTTTACTTGTCCGTGCGAATGCCAGGTCAATTGAAACGTCTCACAAACTAATACTTAATAACGTGGAAATTAAACTTTGTCAAATAGTTAAAACACTCGGTGTCCATTTTCACGAACACATGGCATAGAATTACCATGCCAAACACATTAGTCCAAACTTTGTAAAGTTTTAGGTGTGTTGCGTCGATGCCAGAACATACTTGCCTGTGAAACAAAAAAAATATTAAAGTACAGTGCTCTTTTTCTTCACATTTACACTACTGTCATCTGGTCTGGTCTACAGGCTCTAAAGCATCTCTAAAGAACCTGGTCGTGTTACAAAAAATGCCTTGCGGTGCATTGAAGGTGTATCCTATAATGCACACTGCTTCAATATTTGCAAAATATAGAATTTAAGACTTACATGTTATACGAATACAAGCTTCTGTCAGCTTTTAAATCAGAAACACGCAGAGGAAGTACCTTTTACGCACCTTGTCCACCTTGCAACCAAATCCGCCAGTCGCGTTACTCGGTGTATGGAGACTTGGCACGTACCTTGTTCTCGCACAAACTATGGATTTGAAACACTACGGTACCGCCTTCCAAGTGTGATGAACAAATGGAAACTAACAACTGATATCTGCGTATATTGTCTAAAACTAAATGTTAAATTGATGAGCTGATTGTGTTGTAAATGAATGTTGGGTAATTTCTGTAATGGTTATTCAGTTTTTATTCTTTCATGCCTTGCTTTCTTATGATTATTTTTGTATGTATATTAGAGTTGTCATTCTATTAATTGCTGTCATAGACCACATGCGTGTTTCTTTAGTGAGTCGCTTTCCGCTGCCGTAATTTGTAATATTTGTAAATTTGTAGTTTCGATTTTTTTCTGGGTGAAGGGGCCAGTCAAGCTGTGAAATGGAGCTTTTTTCCCTTCGCACCAAACCACGTATACAGTGTATTTTCAAGTACTTGTCACGTGGTTGAATAAACTCTAACTCAGACTCAAACTCAATAACACCTTTCCTAGAACGAAGTATTTTCTGACTCTGGATATAGCACTCAATGCCTTGACAATAGAGTTGACAATAGACAAGAAGCTAAGAAAGTTCCCTGTGAAAAATTTATGTTTGATACATCACAAGGAATGGAAAGACATGCTAACTGAATTTTGGCATTAAATGTTTCATTTTGCTGATCGTTGCCCTATTGTACTGCATTATGGTAATGAAGTTCTTGTGATACACAAAACATACAGTTACACTGCTAATTATGTTATTGTATGGTTAATTATATCTATTATCGCATATTGTTACAAGCATCTCTGAGTATATTTGCTGGGCATGCTTAAGAAACAAGCATGTGCCCTATACCATGGGCATGGGATTTTTTTCAGCTGCAGCTCTCATTTAAATATGAATAAAACTTCTACAAAGTCTTACAACAAAATAAACGGTATTGAGAGCCCCTGCTGGCTTTGCCTGCGCAGCCAATTTTGTCCCTCCTGTGTATGTAGATTGGAAGGCAACTTGTGCATGCCACGGTTGCTTAAAGATTATTCTCGTAATTTAGGATATACAAGCCTGCAGCCAACAGTGAGCTCAGAATGTTGTTTTCGTAATACACTTCAAGTTTTGCCCTCCTTATGCGTGAATGTACATACCAAAAGTTGCCGGCTCTTTTGCTGGGCATGCCACTGGATTGCCTTTTCTTGCTTTCGGGTGCTTTACAGCCCACTGCCGCCTTCCCGATGCAGTTCTGCGTTGCACCCTGTCTGAATTTTCATTGTAGTGCAATGCAGAAAGTTCTGACCTGTGCAAATACCAAATATTAAACGTGCACAACACTGCCTAAACAATTACTACAGAGAACATGCTTTGCTTGCTCTTTCCTGAAAAGCATGTCTACATGCATGCTGCAAAGGCAACACACGTTTGCACACTACATAACATAGAATAGATGAAATGCCTTTTAATGAAGTGCTTGCAACCTTGTGCTTCAGCCAGAGTATTTGTCATGTTAAATACATTCCAAATTTTCTTTTTCTGTTTGAGACTGTAGTCTATGACATGAAATTATCAAAGGAGTGGTGACAGAAAATTTCCGCTGTTTTCTGCTCAAAGTCCGTGACTCAAGGCTCGGTAATGTGAAAATGAAGCTCATTGGCCTCCAATGCGAGAGGAATGTTCAATTGTATGCTCTTATATTACATCCGGAGGTGGTTTTTATTTCAAAAAGTACTCTGGAGCCCCTTGTTGTAGTCGGGGCACTTGTCAACAAACACTACAATGGGTCACTATGAGAGGCAGTAACAAAGCTGTTCAGCTGCTGCTATTTGTCAGCGTTGCTGTTTCGTCTGCTATGTTAAGTGCTGCAAGTGCTTAATTTTTTTATTATAAAGCTATGTTAATTATATAGGACGGTGATCGACAAAGCATCTGAGAGGAATGTAAACATCAGTCAGAATAAACAATCGATTCCCTTTGCAAGTATTGTTGGTCGCTGTGATTTTGCTATTTTCTTGGTCCAATTGAGGCGACATTTTCTTTAAGGCTTAGGGGCAACCACAGCATTAGGTGTGCTGAAATGTTTTCGCTCCCATCATTTGTAAAGTACCTGGTTGAGAAGTGACGAAGGAAGTATAGTGATGCCCCGTGACAGTGTGCGTGTGTAACATGTAAGCGGCACAATATTTTGCTTAAGTGAATTGTATTTAGCTTAGACACAGCTGCGTTCTAAAGGCATGCCAATTCCATGTGCATAGTATATCCTGTATGCTGCCTGCTTTAATTTGGCCTACCGACACTGATCTATTTACATGTGAACAACAATGACAAGGACAATATTTAGCACATGATCACTTCAAATTACTGTTGAGAAGTATGTGAAGAATTGATCTACATCCACACCTTCCCAGCAGATCATGGAAGAAAAATGAGAAGCTCTTTGGAGCAAACCAGTTCAGGACCGACTGGAAAGATCCCAAACAAGATGCTTGGAATGCAGGTGACCCTGTTTGATATCCAAAAGCAGGCGACTGTGTTCACAATGCTCTGAAGCTTGTCAAAGATGTCGGTACCTGGTTGCATGAAATTTAAAGATACAGCATGAACAAACCAAGAACATTGTGAAGGGCTTCAAAAAAATATCGTGAGTAACAAGCAGGCATGCTTGAACTGGTATAGCGCATTAGGGGGAAGAAGAAACGGCCGAGCAGACCGACACAAGAGGACAGAGCGCTAACTTCCAACTGAGCTTTATTGTCAAACTGCATCAAATATGTAGACCGCGCAAGCATACAAAACCACCCTAACGCAACGACAGAAAACACACAACATCACACCGTCACATATCACAGATTCATTATCCTGATTAAGGAAGGCCACTTCATGTTCAGATAAAACCAAAGAAGGGGCTAATATACGTGCTGCCAGCTCTTGCTATGCAATGCGCTTCTATAATTTCTCGAGGTAATTGTGACGGGTGCTTTTTACCACTTCACATTGATCAACATGGGGGTACATCCACAATCGCGGCAGTGAATTCCAATGTGGCCTTGGATTGCTTTGTGAACATTATATTGGTGCTCTTTTAGCCTTTCATTAAGGCATCGCCCCGTTTGGCCGAAATACCACATACCACATGAGAATGGAATCGCGTAAACAACCCCCGCTACACACGGCACAAACCGAGTTTTGTGCTTAGTTGCGCAACCAGTGGTACGTGATTTGAGAGGGTTGACTGCTTTGCAAAGCCGGTGTAACTTATCCGGCACTGAAAACACTTTTTGACGCTGAATTTCTCCCCTATCTTTTTTAGCCGGTTAGAAATGTCATGCACGTAGGGTAAAACTACGGGTATTTTACGGTCGTTAGATTGCGGCTGAGCCTTGGAGTTGCAGCCTTTCTTTATCTGTTTTAATAGCTTTTCAGCTATAGATGCCAGTAGGATATCTGGGTACCCAGCACTCAAAGCCTTTCAGCTTGAGCTGCAAAGTTGCGCTGCATGACATGATGACACGATTTCCTAAGAGGATTGATGAGAGAAAGATTTGTGATGCTGCGCTTAACTAACTTGGAATGGGAAGAGTCATAAGGTAAAAAGGGTTTTCCATTTCTAGGTTCAAATAGCCAGCACACATGGTCAGGTGAAAGAATTAAATTCAAATCTAAAAAGCGTAAGCTATTGTCAACTGGCAACTCGTGAGTCAATAAAAGCGGTTTAAAACATTCTTTAAAAGTCATTACAATACCGTCGGTTAGGTGCTGGCAGGCAGCGTCGCTGCAGTCATCGAAAATTAAAAAGTCGTCTACGTAACGACATATTTTGGTGACAATATTTTGGTCCAGCATGCTCATCAGCAACCGGTCATGATGTGCAGGTATATGTCACTAAGGATCGGGTGAGGCATGACCCGATGCAGACACCACTAGTCTGTATGTATTTACGATCAATAAAAGACACAAAAGTCGACTTGATGTAAAAGGACAGAAGCTCTAAGAGGTTACTGTTATGGACACCCGTGGATTCCAGAATCTCACGGGCAACCGGTTTCTGGGTGTCCATGACCAATTCCATGACCGGTTTCTGGGTGTCCATAACAGTAACCTCTTAGAGCTTCTGTCCTTTTACATCAAGTCGACTTTTGTGTCTTTTAATGATCGTAAATACATACAGAATAGTGGTGTCTGCATCGGGTCATGCCTCGCCTTGATCCTTAGTGACACATACCTTGCACGTCATGACCGGTTTCTGGGTGTCCATAACAGTAACCTCTTAGAGCTTCTGTTCCTTTACAGCAAAACGACTTTTGTGTCTTTTAATGATCGTAATACATACAGAATTGTGGTGTCTGCATCGGGTCATGCCTCACCCCGATCCTTAGTGACATACACCTTGCACATCAAGACCGGTTTCTAGGTGTCCATAACAGTAACCTCTTAGAGCTTCTGTCCTTTTACATCAAGTCGACTTTTGTGTCTTTTAATGATCATAAATACATACAGAATAGTGGTGTCTGCATCGGGTCATGCCTCGCCCCGATCCTTAGTGACATATACCTTGCACATCATGACCGGTTGCTGATGAGCATGCTTGACCAAAATATTGTCACCAAATATGTCGTTACGTAGACAACTTTTTAGTTTTCATTGACTGCAGCGACGCTGCCTGCCAGCATCTAACCGACGGTATTGTAATGACTTTTAAAGAATGTTTTAAACCGCTTTTATTGACTCACGAGTTGCCAGTTGACAATAGCTTACGATTTTTAGATTTGAATTTAATTTTTTCACCTGACCATGTGCTGGCTATTTGAACCTAGAAATAGAAAACCCCATTTTACCCTATGACTCTTCCCATTCCAAGTTAGTTAAGCGCAGCATCACAAATCTTTCTCTCATCATCTCTTAGGAAATCGTGTCATCATGTCATGCAGCGCAGCTTTGCAGCTCAAGCTGAAAGGCTTTTGAGTGCTGGGTACCCAGCTATCCTACTGGCATCTATAGCTGAAAAGCTATTAAAACAGATAAAGAAAGGCTGCAACTCCGAGGCTCAGCCGCGAATCTAACGACCGTAAAATACCCGTAGTTTTACCCTACGTGCATGACATTTCCAACCGGCTAAAAAAGATAGGGGAGAAATCCAGCGTCAAAGTGGTGTTTTCAGCGCCAGATAAGTTACAGCGGCTTTGCAAAGCAGTCAACCCTCTCAAATCACGTACCACTGGTTGCGCAACTAAGCACAAAACTCGGTTTGTGCCGTGTGTAGCGGGGGTTGTTTACGCGATTTCATTCTCATGTGGTATGTGGTATTTCGGCCAAATGGGGCGATGCCTTAATGAAAGGCTAAAAGAGCACCATTATAATGTTCACAAAGCAATCCACGGCCACATTGGAATTCACTGCCGCGATTGTGTACCCCCATGTTTGATCAATGTGAAGTGGTAAAAAGCACCCGTCACAATTACCTCGAGAAATTATAGAAGCGCATTGTATAGCAAGAGCTGGCAGCACGTATATTAGCGCCCCTTCTTTGGTTTTATCTGAACATGAAGTGGCCTTCTTTAATCAGGATAATGAATCTGCGATATGTGACAGTGATGTTGTGTGTTATCTTGTTGTTGCGTTAGGGTGGTTTTGTATGCTTGCGCCGGTCTACATATTTGATGCAGTTTGACAATAAAGCTCAGTTGGAAGTTAGCGCTCTGTCCTCTTGTGTCGGTCTGCTCGGCCGTTTCTTCTTCCCCATAATGCGCTATACCAGTTCAAGTACGACAAACCAACTCCCCCAATATCAACACTCGTGAAGCAGGCAATGCACTCTTCTCGCTTGAAGTACATTGCTGAAACACTGTCATTATTGTCAAGTTTCTAAGCATCGCTAGTGATAGTAAGAGATTATTCTGTTGGGCAAACACTTTTAAAGAAAATCGCAGTGATGCGAAAAAAACTATCAGGCTTGATAAAAAAGTACCTGAAAAAATTCACTTCCTCGGTAAGAGGTCCCTATGCTCGCAGTTGTCATACTCTTCATTATGACAACAGTGCTTGTTCTGCACGTGGTTGAGGAAGGATAGCCGGATGGCTAACGCGAGCTCGCCTCTTTTCTCGGAAGTCGCCGCTCTTTCGGCAGCAGTCCTCACACAAAAAAAAATGATTTATAACCCATTTCTTAATGACACTGCAGTCTCGCGACCGGGATGCAGCCAAAATTTCTTTTTCAGCCCTGGACAAAAAAAGTTAGGAATATAGGCAACAATTTTGAACAGTTACGTGAAAGCAATTGACAATTAAATCTAGCTACCATGTGCGTTAGTGTCAGATAGCAGACCACAGTTCATGGCGAAATTGTTCTACCAATTGATGGCCTACAACGACATTCATCATCATGCATCAGCCTGACCACGCCCACTGCAAGGTAAAGGCCTCCCCCATGATCCACCAATCAACCTGGTCTTGTGCTTTCTGCTGTCACGTTATACTTGTAAACTTTTTAATCTCATCGGCCCACCTAACTTTCTTTCTCCCCATTGTGCATTGGCCTTCTCTGGGAATTCAGTCAGTCACCTTCAGTGACCAGTAGTTATCTTGCCTACGTGCTACGTGTCCGACTCATGACCAGTTTTTCCTCTTGATTTCAACTACGATATCCTTAACCCCGGCTTGTTCCCTGACCTACTCTGCTCTTTTCTTGTCTCTTAAGGTTAGACCAATCGTTTTTTTCTCCATCCCTGGCTGCCTCATTCCCGACAAAGCGTTTCCTCTTCGGCTGGCTGTGCCATCTCTAAATGTGGCCATCTTGGCATGTTGATGTCACCACAGCAAGTGACCAAATACCTGCACAATCGTAGACACACATCCAAGGTATTTGATATATAGCAAAATGTTGAACTACAGTTAATGTATAATCTCTGCTGTCGATAAGCTATCCTTTTATACATCTTCAATTTCTTCACATTTACATTTATTACTTCTAGTACCTCTCCTACACTTTCTTGGGCATCATAGTCTGTTACTTCACATTAGTACGGTTATTGCTCTGATACTACAAAGCTACCAGGTAGAGATCTGTCTATGAGTGAATGACGTCTACATGACTGTTAATGTCCACAATAATCACACAGACATCATCATACATATATTGAATGAGTTAGTGCAAAGCCACAGATATCATTCAGAAATGGTGGATATTAAAGAAAACTTGCCATCAGGTTGAATGGTAAAAATTATTTCCGCACCTGTACTGACGAGTCTGCAGGCAGGTGGCATTTCTGCAAACTTTGCAAGATCCAGCAGGTTTTCTTCACGCACGATGAACTTTCAAGGACATGGTGCGATAGGAACACTATAAAGCAATCGATGTTCCTTTTGACACAACTGCTCGCTTCTATTCAGCATTCTTTCCACTTTTCCCTCAGATCACAGAGCTCTTAAACGAATTAGCACACTAAACTATGAGGCTATAAAAGTCTGCTGTACGCTTCCCCAGTACACAAGGATGCTGAACACAAACTTTTGGACACAGCAAGCATACATACATTTTAATTTGCTTCCAAAAAGCGCCTAGATAGTCATTTTACGATTGAGACCTGTCCATAGCTTCCACAACTGGTGCCGATGTACTATGCTGGAAGCCTAAAGAAAGATTTAGTGATATCACGAGCATTACGTGAGTTAACGAGCAACAATCCCCAGTTCCACCTCACTGGGCAAGCCGGCAGAGAGCATCGCCTGCGAACCACACGTAGCCAACTAGGGCAAGTTCATTATAATTTAACAAAGTGCTTTGCATCGTCACTTGTACCTCCTAAGAAGAATCATAGTGGGATCGAGTGCAGAAGGTTTTGGGACAGTTCCTTACAAGAGAAGACAATGCCGCACTCTGTCGCACACATTTGTGGGCTCAAGTGGCCAGTTTTCGATACAGTGATACCACTGTCACATTAGTATCAGAAACTAAAAGTTATTGACAATAATATTGACACATAACATCATTGACACATAATGTTGACACAAAAGTCATTGACAACATAGGGAACGTTTATCAAGAAGTTTTCAATCTTTAAGTGCTCATCAACTCCTGGAGCATAACAAAAAGCTGAAACAAGACATGTCCAAGCAATGTAGTTCATATCTCAACATTTTTAAGCACTAGAACTAAACTTAGAACTTAAAGTGATAATATAAACATTCCCGTAATAATCTGGTTTTCTTGAGAAACTTTTTATGATTATCACCTTCAGCTATATGTGTATAACTAGGAGTTGGTAGATGGTAACATGCCTGTAAGCGTGCTAGAAAAACAATGTTTCTTCGAGAACCATGCACACCTTACGATTCTTTATTCTCATAAATCAGTTCATAAGTGCATCCAACGCATCGTCAGAAAGCTCAGAGGGTTCTTGTTCTGGTTATGGTGGTGGCTGTGGTGTTGAGCATTAGGCAGCCGTCTTCTGGAAGCAGCATGTCGGCAAAATCACACTCCGTCTGGCATTCTGGGAGAGAAGTGGGCTGTAGATGAGTAAAAGGTCTTCCAGATATAAGACGAACAACTCGTTGGAAATTAACACGTCCCAGAAAGTGATGTAATACATTATTGGCAAAATCGTTATTGTGTTGGTCGACACCACAATTATTAGTGACACAACGGACATTTTTATCGGCAACTACAACAAAACTTCTCGTTTTACGGGCTTTACCACGTCATGAGGTGCTCACCTTGAAAGGGGCCCTGCAACACAATTTGAGCCTGTCTTTTACACTGGGTCTCCTGGTGTGGAGTGCGGCGATAACTGTAATTCATGAAATAAACTACCTTCATTGAAGGCTACAGCGACACACATCCGCTATTTTTGTGATGAGAAGTGATGTCATGTCATGTGACAGTGGTGAAACTGACGACATTGACCGTTAGTTTTAGATTAGATTTACAAAAGTGCCCCCCTCACACACAAACACATCATCTCTGCTGCTTAGGAGCATAACAAATAAACAATAGTGGCTGCATGTACATTAAAAGAACATCCTATTATTGGAGTGATCAGTTCAGAGTTACGTACAAAACATACCCAAGATAAAATTTAAAGTGTATCATTATCTGCTCATTTCTGTAGAAATGAAGTGATTTTTTTGGGTTAGATTTTAAACTTTGGAAAAATCAACTGAACAAACAATACACAGCTACATACAATGATCAAATATGCTGAAGATGTGATGATAAAATGGTTTTTCTCAATAATGCTGCTGCCTTTCACAAACGTTTCAAGGTAGGCATGCAAGTTCTCTCTTTGTTCACAACATGCGTACTCATCTGTTGCACAGCACAGCTCTTCAGCGAAAATTCATAGCCAAATTTGGCTAAGAAGCCACTAGTTTTATTCTCGCCTCCACACTACAAATCTCTCTTCTGCTTTGCTCCAGTGCCATAGCATGTATTTTTTGGCGCACAGTTACAAAAACAATGCTTATCAAATGTCAATCAAATTCACAAGAAGCCACATGCTGCTAAGTAATGGTTGGTTGTGACTCCCACTATGAAAGGTGCCACGACAAAAGGAAAACATGCGATAATTTCAACAATCTTTTTTTTTCAGATATACTGGCATTCGACAGTACATGGCTCTAAAGTATTTTTCCTCCTACTAAGTGTATCTGGTACTACTGAGAATGAATCAGTGTCTTTTGGGCAAGCATTCAAGCATCATAAGCCTTAAACCATAAAGGTGGCAAAGTTTCATGCCGACAAGCATGGACGGGCTGTTACCAAAATGATAAACTCGACAGGAGGTTGCACCAGAATACATTCAATCTGCATACTTATGTCAACTCATTAATGCTTTTACTATGCATGCATGCCTGTTCCTCTTGCATTTTAGGCAAATTTAAAATTATTGAAGCATCTATACGCAGCCACAGTCTGGTTTGAACTTCCTGTCTGTGTGCCACAGCTGCGCATATTTGGACGAAGCGACACTTGCGTGGACTTGAGGGACACCTGCACAGTGCACTGTGTCTGGCTGTTCCATGCACTGTGTTCAGTCGTTGCTGACGCTCTGCATGGTGATGGTATGTCGAGGTGATAATCACATGCTGAATCAAGAGGGGATAATCACAGGAGTCAGTCTCATGGCAAGTTTACCTAATCACATGTGCAGTTAGAAAACAGGGCTACATGTCGCATGGTTGTCACTAAATGACAGCAAGTTCTCATCAGGTGCCCTGTTCATTATCTTGCAGACATAGAGGGGCAATTCAAATTATCACAACATAAAACTTTAGGATAAATGATAAAGTGCTCTTTTGTTAAAAACTAATTTTTGTGGGTTAATCAGTAAGCATGCTTATCCTCCAGTAACCATCTCTAGTTTTCAGTTAATTTTCATCACTTGGCATATGTGCGATGAGGCTTACAATAAAGCAGACAAACTAAAATCAAATACCTGTGCTCGGAGATGTCTCTTCCATGACTATTCCTCGCAGACATTAACTTCATCGCTTCCAGCTTCAACCACGCACTACGCACACCAACAAATAAGCCAGAATGAGCGTCACTATCAACAAACACGCCTTCAGGTATTACACTCAGTCGTAATACAAACCCGAAGCTTCGGTGCAGTTGCTGCGCTCTCGGGCTCCAGGAGACCTTGCGCAGCTGCAGGGTACACCATCGGCACGGCACCGGGCACCAACACACGCTTGAGCGTAATCCTGAAGCTAGCCGCATACCTGGACTGATTAGCGTCCCAGCGGAAGTGCAAAGAGCATAACAAGCTCGTCTTCCTCGGTTGCCAGTAATGCCACCCGGTAGCCCGAACGAAGTCTGTCCAGCTTTTCTTTGTTGTTCATCTCGAGGAAACATCTGAAAACTCACTGGGTGACCAACTTTGCTCGGGTAGAAGTCAAGCACACAATAGTATACAGGCATGGTCGCTACGCGGGTAACCCACCGGATGCCTTCAGCACTGAAGCACGCTGAGTGCCTTCGCAAGTTTCGATGCGTAGCAGTGCCAATAAGCGATCGAATGTTGGCGAGTAGTACAGCAACCGATGCTTCGCCGGCACGTTGTATAGGCTCGTTTCGGAGATGGCGGAGGTCACTTACGTCACGACAGATATGAGGTGATGTCATGACAACTGCCGTTGCTTCTCCTTTTCTGAAACGTTCGTGTTACTGCGCAAGCGATGGGCTTAGATCGCAAGCGTAAGCATTCAGCTACACTTCTTCAAAATTAATTAAATATATTCTACAGGTTTGTTGTGTCCAACCCTTCGTGTGGAGAGTCCTTGCGCACAGAGGAACCTCACAACAAGTTTGGAGTGGTCTTGAAATTTGGGAGTACCACCCCTTTAATATTGCGCGTGAATGCACTGTGCGATTTCAGTGCGTGACATGAAAGAAAACATGATCTGAAAAGTTCCGGATCGCTCCCCTGCGGCGTTTGTCATAACAATGTTGTGGTTAAAAAAACCCAATATATTAAGAAAGGTAGTGTGCTTGGCCAAGTAGAGACCAGGCTATAGCGTTGGCAGTTGTCTTTATGCAAAAGACTTCTTTACTTCCAGACAAGATTTTCCGTCTTTTCAAATGAACAGAAATGCGTGACCGTTACGCTTCTTCTTTAGGAGTCAAAGTTGATAGCGATATCCTGTCCCTAGTGAGCAGTTGTTACACAGAGGACATAATATTTTTCAAACTTACTATGCAATCACTACGAGCCTCAAAGGAGAAGGTGCTGTAAAATTGTGATTTTTGTAGTTCATGAAGTTAATTATTATCACATGCTGTGACGCCTGGTGGCAAAACACGCTTGTATTAGGCAGCATTATTTCTTAAATATTTCATGTTGTTGTGGGAAGCAAGTATGGAGGACTCGTGTGTTTGTAAATCACAGTTACTTTCACCGGCTTATGAAGCTTAGGAAGTTTCTCAACTGGCACACAAGCAGAGGCTTGTCTGTTGGCTAGAACACCTGCGTGCTATGCAAGTGACGCGGGTCCATTTGCCACTACCCGGGTTGATTTATTTGAACGACAATGAACGACAGCGACACCAACGCCAATATTTTTGCGAAAATTTTTTTTAAAAGTGCCCCAATAAATCGCGTTAATACTGTCGTGAGGCTAGGTTAGTAGAGGGGTTGTTTAATATGCTACAGAGTAGCTATTTCCTGCAGTATGCGTACGTGGAGGCTGACTCTTCGCACCTTTTTTTTATATTTGTATATACACATACGAACACTGAGCATGGCGGTGACGGCAAAGGCAGGCAACAGTGTCCATATATTGATATTGTTATTAAGGTATATTTGTTGGCGAACCATCACTTTAACCCACGATGTCCATCTCCGATGGTGAGCACTAAGGAACGATACACTCTAGCGATTAGATGCGGCTTGATAAATTCTTTCTCCTTAGATACCTATGCATGCTTCCGTAAGCCCTAACACTCTGCCCTTGATCGATGTAAGCCATGCCTGACTTTTTCCGTGAAGAGTTTGGTAGCAATACCCTCTAAGAAGCCACAAAAGTCTTGAACAATTAGCGTCTTGAGACATGAAAGAAAAATAAATGTAAGAAGCTTCGCTCCATTCTTGCCACTTGTAATGAAACCGTGTTTGCCAAGCGACCTTCCTTCACTCTCTTTAAATTTTTCTTTTTCCTATCTTTAGTTCTCATCTTAAATTCGAGCGATTTTTTGTGAACTTCGGTGATTTGAACCTATCTATCATCTTATATCTATCTATCTATCTATCTATCTATCTATCTATCTATCTATCTATCTATCTATCTATCTATCTATCTATCTCTATATCTATCTATATCTATCTATCTATCTATCTATCTATCTATCTATCTATCTATCTATCTATCTATCTAGCCACTTGCGCCTTTCAGCTCTAATGGCTGTCTCAATTTTGGTATTTACTACTTAGTATGGCATAAATTGACTGTATGGCAAGCATACAAGACAGTAGAACATGATAACCATGACACGTATGTCATGAATGTCATGATTTTCATTTCTCAGTTTGCTGCTCTTGCGATTGCTTCCTGAGCAAACGGGCATACAACATTTTCGCCTCCGTCGAAAGTGCAGCCGCCGCAGCCTGGATTGATTCAGCGACTTGCGCGGTCAGAGCGAGTACCTTAGCACCTAGAAGACCGCAGAGGGGCCCATCATTCATAGTTGATCAAGAAGGGAACTGGTGATGAAGATTGTTTTCCATCCGCTCCAACTAGACCAAACATCACCTTCAACAGCTACACTGAAAAAATAACGGAGAGTAACCTAAAAAAATAAACTCGACGAGTGCGAGAAATGATAATCATGATTGTAACTCACGTATACTAAGAGTGAAGGTAAGACAGCAACTTCGCGTCCGATCTTTCAGCGGCTATGAACCATTGTCGAGGAAGAAGAAAACTAGAAGTGCAA
The DNA here is from genome assembly GCF_013339725.1 of Rhipicephalus microplus. Lineage (NCBI taxonomy): Eukaryota > Metazoa > Arthropoda > Arachnida > Ixodida > Ixodidae > Rhipicephalus > Rhipicephalus microplus. Next base: position 6,928 of record NW_023608202.1, on the reverse strand, counting down.
TAATCGTGCAGTGCGTTACTCGCGCACGCGCTGATGCCACGGAGCTTGTTCTAAAGCCCAAGCGCAGCAACTGTCGACTGGATGGACGACAGCAGGCCACTCCAGCTTAGGTTGAGTAGTGACATCAAATATTAGAATACATCGTTGGGAAAGCCTCAACGTGGGAATCCATGCCGCACCAGCCACTATCCCATGACTCAGCTGGTAGGACACCATCGTTCCACGCAAACGAACCAGGTACAAACGCACCTTCGCCTCTGTACAGTCAGCCCGAGAACGAAATTTGTGACGCGGTGTCGTCTGCCAGCTCCGAGAGCACCAGATGCCACAAGCTCGGGAGGTGAGCAGCCGTAAACATTGGAGTGTCAAGTCCCGTGCTGGATTCACATTACTGAACCGTCGTCCCACGTCAACTATCTCGAAGTGAACGCACTTTCGCGGCGCTATCTGTCGATGCATGAACGAGACGACGAGTGTCGTGTTATGGTCAACTTCTTTCAACTGCACGAATACCAGCTACACCAGGCTGAGAAGGCAACAGGCGATAAGCCTGTGTGTTGAATGTCCTTGCCTCCATCGGTTTCGCGTCATCGTCCCACGCAAGTGAACTTGATCCATGGTTTTCGTCTCTCCTGCATCTACCGATACGCCACCTGGACTGAGACGAGTGGCGCTTCTTGAGCAGCGTCTTCAACCTGCGCGAATGCCAGCTGCAGCTCGTTTTGGCGTGTAGAGAAAGTGGACAGCGTACGGAAACCATCCCAGTTGAAGGTCGAGGGTCCAATTCATTACCCAACTGGAATCTCCAGCACCGTGCGCGCCAACATCATGCGCTAGGCGTGCCACCCTGCCCAGACGAAGGCGTCATGTCCCCAAATGTTTGTAAATGTGTACATTTGAAGCAGCCTGGGGCTGATTGGGAAGCAGCTCAGATTTGTTTGGAGAGCAGCTCAGAGATTGTTAGGAAGGCTTGGACATTGGCAGCAAATCCACACGAATTTTTATATTATGCTGCCTAGAGTGAAAATTACTGTGTTCTTGAAAATAAAAGGACTTTGAACCTTGGTAAACACGTTTCGTTATTGAAACACGGACAACATCATCACTGATACGCAAAAAACCTATATTCTCACAAATAAGGCTCTGTTTAAAGCAATACCTTGCACATTCCAGAATCCTGAACCACCAAGTGTGAAGCGCTCGTTGGCGAACTAATTGCAGCTTTGCCGTGTTTAGCGTTCGAAAAGTTATCAAGAGAGGAATAGCTATCGCGTGGCTCGATTCAGATCTATTCAGGTGATTCGAATACAGTCTTCTTAGGAATAGTAAAGTTTTATCTCTCCGAGACACGCTCGATTTTCTCGCTTCTAGGTTACGGGTGTGTGCAAAAAGCCTTGTAGAAATTTAGTTGTCAGAACAAAGCAAGGAGCCAAAAAAAGAAAAGCAACCTCGACGCGTGCACGTGATATCTTACGTACACTAGCTTCGACCCGCCACATAGATTATCAAAGCAAGACATAGTATGCACTTTTTCAACGCGACTGCGTTAAAAAGCTCGCTTTACATACTGCCGGTGTTGGCGTCGGCGTGCTGGTTGGGAGTGAAAAAAACATCTTGTGGGTGATCGATAAACTGAGACAAATGCAGAACGAGAAAAATGACAATTTTAGTGAGGATCGAACGCTAGTTGTTATGGGATGCAAGCTTTCTCCCAAAAAAGCCACGCGTCTGCTTGGCAATGTAGTCAAAATAACTTCGTCTTTTTTGAAATAGAGCTAAGGTAACTTGCATAAGTCACAAACACGTGCGTTTAGTATACATGGTTCAATATGCAACATGTAATATCACAGAAATATTGCGGGGTAGAGGCGTACGTTGCAATCAGGCGTCATCATAAGATTATGATGATTTGATACATTACACCACTCTATGCCTACAAAAGGCACTCACAATATGGCACCTTCTCCCTCAAAACGACGTAGTGGGTGCTTTGCAGCTTCATAAAAAGTTAGCGCGGAAAAATTTCCGATGTTTTAAGAATGCTACCCACTAAAGAAAATGCACCCGTATGCCAAAGTTTCAATTACACAATTCATTTTTGTTTCTATACATGCCAGAGGCCGATTATCGCTATCACGATGAAGTCTTAAAGGCAAAACTTAACCATTCACCCCCGCCTTTATTTTTCTTGTGGTCCATGGAAATTAGCCTTGATTTGCCCTTTGATAGCGAGAAATCAGCCTACGGGATCCGCTTAAATTCACGTCACGCCGTACACTCTGTGTGTCAGTATTGTTGAATACAATATTCCTCCAAGCTTCGCTACGGCTCAATATGTAAGGGGGCACCAGCTGGAGGTCAGCAGAAGAATGGACACAAACTTCGGAGATCATTGAAACCGATGTGTTTGTGCGGCACTCCCCACCTAGCAAAATTTTTCAGGAAAGAAAATAACCGCACTGAAAGGAAGACAAATGAAGCGTTGCTGATTAAAAGGGGAGGTAGCCAGTTTTTAGGTGCCCCATCATACTTTTCAGCGAATAAGACGAAGATTATCATAAAGACAGCCTGTATTCATGTGAAATTTGTATAACGTGCTGCGAAGTTTAAACTTCAGTATACATTAGAGTGGACCCGGGTCAAGTGTACCTAAAGTGTACAGTTCGCGTAAAAGTAGTTCCCGGTAGATGCTCCATCTGGATTATAGTGGATCATGTTTAATAGCTTGTGTTTTCATGTGTACATAATTTTCTGAGAAATATGTTTGACAGCTTTAATAAATTTTGTGGTTTTGGTGAGTACATAATTCGGCGTGGTATCTACAAGTTCTTTTTTCACTTCCCGGCAGTTTTTGCGCCGTGCTTGTAATCTCCATTGGTATGAACCACCTAGCTGAGCAAAAAGCCGTGTTGATCGAGGAAAGTATGTGAAAGTGCGAGAAAGGCCGGTGGCCAGAGTAGATGGGTGTTGCCTCAAGGCCCTCCCAAGAAATTTTGATGAAGGGGTTGTTCGGCCGGCAAAAAATAGTAAACATAGGAGTTCTCTAAGTTCTTCAGCAAGGTCCTTTGAACCTCCCACGAAAAAGTTTGCGGACAGAGGACCTTGATCGATGTACTGCCAAAAGATTTTTGAAGATGGAATGCGAGATCGGATCTTAGGTCTTTCGTCTCCTGGTCTCTAATGTGGTGTTTCAGGATTTTAATGGTGTCCTGAATAGATAGGTGCACTCTGAAAGCTATCGTGTTGTAAGTAAAAGCCTTGTTTTCTTCGTGTGCTTCAATATGCGATATTTGATGACACGCTCGATGACTTTGCCGTAAAAACAACAGTGAAATAGAATGCAAGGTAATAAGGAAGCGAATCCAGCTATGTTTCTGGATGAGAATGACTGATCCCATTTGCCAGGTCATTGAGAGAAACCACCGGCTCCAAAATACAATTGATAAATTTCGTGAGTTTGGGGATGAAATCTTCGTCTAGTATATGAATATTCCTGTTTGTAATGCCATCTGGCAACGAAGTAGATTTTCTATTAAGGATTGCTGAACGCCAGGAGCATAGCGAGAATTTTTTGAGGTTATGAAGTGTCTAGTTCGCGATGCAGTGCGGACAGGAAGAAGATTGCCTGTTGTGAGTAATTAAGTCAGTTGAGACCTGTGCGTCCTTGAAGGGCCTTCCTGCTCGAAAGTTCGTGATCCCCTCTAGTTCATAGGTCTCCCGAGGTGGAGTGTGGTCAACGTGCTCGGCTGCTGACTTGAAAGGGACAAGTTCTACCCGAGCCGAAGGTTGCGATCCGCGAGAGTTTCATTTCCACGTATTCACAATGAATGAGGTCTATGTACTGTCGATCGTAATTTGAAGGCTATCGCGTGAGCCCTGAACAAGAATACGATCGGCGCCACGTCCCAGAATGCCATTACCAAGACAGGGTTGTATCACACAGGTTTCACCAAAGTTTTTTGCTATCAATAGGTTGTTATCAGCCCCTCTCAGACTAATTAAACCTAGCATCAGCTGTCAGTAATCTATCTCAGCAATCTGTAATGGCCTGGGAAATGAGACCCCCGAAGAGTACACTAGTACGTGACGAAAAGAAGCCTCAATCTATACAGAAAGGTTGCTGAGTTCGTGTTGCTGGTGATTGTTTAAAATTATACAGCCAAAGAGGGAATAAAGAAGGCGAAAATTCTATTTGCACGGTTGTGAAACATCCCGATAGGGCCGTTAGCCCTCTGCAGCATTAGACAGGACGACTTTCTAGCGATACCCTAATATCACGCTCGCATGCACTGTGCGATGTCAGTGGGTGACGTGAAAGAAAACATGGCGTGCAAAGTTCCATATCGCTCTCCTGCGGCGTTTGTCATGATAATTGTGGTTAGCTAAAACCCTATATATTAAGAAATGTAGTGTGCTTAGCTAAGTGAAGACCAGGCTTCAGCCTTGGCGGTTGTCTTTATGAAGGAAACTGTTCACTTCCACGCGTGAATTTGCGTTTTTTTTTCAAATAAAAAGATATGAGACCGTTACGCTTCTTCTTTAAGAGTGCAAGAATATAGCGATATCCTTTCCCTAGTGAGTAGTTGATACACAGAGAACGTAATATTTTTCAAACATACTGTGTAACCACTACGATGCCTTAAGGGAGTAGGCGCTGTAAAATTGTGATTTTTGTAGAGCATGAAGTTAATTTATGATCACATGCTGCGAGGCCCGATGTTAAAACACGCTTGTATCACGCAGAATTAGTTTTGCAATATTTCATATTTAAGTAGAAGCATGAATAGAAGACCCGTGTTTGTAAATCACGACTTACTTTTACCGGCTTATGAAGCATAGGAAGTTATTTACACTGCCCAAACAAGCAGAGGCATGTTTTTTTAAGGGTAGAACACCTGCGTGCTATGCAAGTGACGCGGGTCCATTTGCCACTACCCGGGTTGTTTTGTTTGAACGACAATGAACGACAGCAACACCAAGGCCAATATTTTTGCGAAAGAATTTTTAAAGGTGTCCCATAAATCGTGTATACGCTCATGAGACTTGGTTAGTGCAGGGGTTCTTATTATGCCACCGAGTAGCTAGCTCCTCCAGTATGCGTACGTGAGGGCTGACTCTTCGCGCCTTTGCTTTATATCTGTATACACATACGTACATTGAGCATGGCGGCGACGGCAAAAGGCAGGCGACAGTGTCCATATAGTTGATATTGTTATTAGGGTAATATTTCTTGGCGAGCCATCACTTTCACTCACGAATCCATCTTCGACGGTGAGCAAGTAATAAGAAACGATACACTCTAGCAATTACTCTACAAAGCCGCTCTAGGTGTGGCTTCGATAAAATTCCATTCTCTTTAGGTTAACTATGCAATGGTTCTATAAGCCCCATCACTCCGCTTGTGATCGTTAGTAAAGTCATGCTGACCCTTTTCGTGAAGAGTTTGGTAGTAATACCCTCTGGGAAGCCACAAAAGTCTTGAACAATCAGCGTCTTAAGACATGAAAAAAATAAATAAATGTACGTAGCTTCGCACTATGCTTGCCAGTCCTAAGGAAACCGTGTCTCCAGGCGACCTTCTTTTAATCCCTGTATTTCCTTTACTCTTTCTGTATTTACAGTTTTCATTTTTAAAATTTTAACATTTCTTAGTGAACTTCGGTGATTTGAACGTATCTATCTATCTATCTATCTATCTATTTTCTATATCTATCTATCTATCTATCTATCTATCTATCTATCTATCTATCTATCTATCTATCTTTCTATCTATCTATATATCTATCTATCTATCTATCTATCTATCTAGCCGCTTACTTTTTTCAGCTCTATTGGCTGTCTCAAAATTGGTTTCAATACCTAAATTAGTATGGCATAACGTGACTGTATTACAAGCATAAAAACTAGTCAAACATGATAACCATGATACGTATGTCATGAATCTCATGATTTTCATTTCATAGTTTCGCTGCTCTGCGGTTGCTCTCTTTACATGACATATCGCAAAACTTGTATGACATTACTGCATGGCTTATAGAAGTGACAGACTCTCATTGAAATCGTGCCATGCATGTCCTGCAAGCCGTGATACATGCTACATTAATGGTACACTCGCGGTCGTGTCGCTAGCTTCCATATACCAAATTTGGTGTGACGTGACGTAGAGGAATGATGAAGTTATATGCTTGATAGGAACACGATAATGATGAGATTGTGGCATGTATGAACATGATACATGCCATGCTAATGATACTCTTGCGGCCATTTCGCAGCGTCAGCTATACTGAACTTTTGTGACGTGACAACAATGCATGTTGAAGGAATATGATTGGTCGGGACTTGATATTCATGGCATCAGTGTCATGTAAGAACATGACATTAGAGCACGATCGTGATGCGATTGCAGCCCTTTCGCTAGCTTCACCAAGTTTGCTATCACGTGACGTGAATGACCGATGAATGTATTTGACGTGTACAGACCTAATGATGAAGACATGCGTGTGATGTAAAACATGACTCAAGCTACGTTGATAGCACGCTCGTAGTCGTTTCGCTTGCTTCACGTATACCGAATTTGGTATCGCGCCAAGTTAAAAACGACGAAGGTAAATGACACGTCTAAGCATGAAAATCATGATACGCGTACGTGTGATGTAAAACATGACATATGCTACGCTCATAGCGTGTTCACGGCCGGTTTGATAGCTCCACATACGAAATTTTGTATCACGTGTCATGAATAGACGACGAAAGTAAATGACAAGCTCAAACATGATAATCTTGATGTGCATGCCATAATAGTTGGCTACATGCTACGCTCACAGGTTACTCGCAGCTGTTCGCTAGCTCTACATCTACCAAATTGGGCATCGCATGAATAAATAGACGACCGATGTAAATGACGTCTAAACATGATTAATATGATACG
>NW_023608201.1:0-30595 GCF_013339725.1 Rhipicephalus microplus | reverse complement strand
TGGAGCATACGCACCAACGCGTATGCGCCTTCGGAAGACAACAAAAAGCCCGTGCTCTGATTGCGCGAGAACCTGTGCCGCCTTTGCCAGACTTGCTGTTCGCCCATTTTCCGTCGCGACCTCGTTGCGACTCCTCTGTTCGAAGAAACATCATCGCATTTGGTGGAGGCTGCTGAGATCCCTAAGCAGACCTGGAGCTCCGCTCTCGCAAGTTGGCCGAAAGGCCACCGTACATCATGACTGACGCAGTCGCCAACCAGCCCATCCCAGCACAGCCAGCACCATCGGCTGCCCCGTCGACCTGCCCCGGTGCTACCCGTCAGCGGGACCCACCAATCTTCAGCGGCAGTGGTGAGCAAGACGTCGAAGACTGGCTCTCCTTGTACGAACGCGTGAGTGCCAGCAACAAATGGGACAACGACTCTAAGCTTGCCTATGTTATCTTTTACTTGGCTGACGTCGCCAAGCTATGGTTCACCAACCGCGAAACCGCCATCGCCAGCTGGTCCACCTTTAAGACCCTCGTGACCGAAGCGTTCGGCCGACCAGAGGTCCGCAAGCTCCGCGCTGACCAGCGTCTGCGCCACCGAGCCCAGCAGCCTGGCGAGACCTTTACTAGCTATATTGAGGATGTGCTCGACCTCTGCAGGCGTGTTAACTCATCCATGCCTGAAGGAGAGAAAATTCGACATATTCTCAAAGGCATCGAGGATGGCGCATTCCAGATGTTGCTGGCGAAAAGCCCGACCACGGTGGCAGTCCTCGTAAGCCTGTGCCAGAGCTTCGATGAATTGCGTCGTCAGCGTTCCATCGCCCGACAGAGTGTCCCATCACCTCGTCACCGATCGCCATCGCCTATGCGTCGTCGACCACCTCCTGAGGAGGGAAACTAATCAGTGCAGTTCCGGAGGCAAGAACTGCACCTTGTGCGCAATTCCCAAGGCCTTCATTTTCGCCGCAGAATGTTGTTGATGTCGATGTTGAGGGAGTCGCCACACTAGCGTTAATTGATACCGGGGCCGCCGTTTCTGTGATGAACGCAAAATTTTGTAGGAAACTGAAGAAAGTGACCACATCTCTCAGTGGCTTAGTGCTGTCTACGGCTAGCGCGCAACGCATTCATCCCTCGGCTGTGTGTACGGCGCGCGTCGTCATCCGAGACGTTTTGTACGTCGTACAGTTTTTTGTTCTACCATCTTGCTCTCATGACCTTATCCTGGGTTGGGATTTCTTATCACGTCATGAAGCTATCATCGATTGTTCCCGTGCCGAAGTGTCCCTTGTGCCAACATGTGAATTTCCACCACCCGACCGCTCTCCTCTGCTCTGCAAACTCATCGCTGATGACATCACCTTGCCTCCTGAAGCTTCGGTCCCTATTAGCCTTTCATGTGTGGCGCAACCTGACGGCACGGTGGTGTTTACGCCATCTCCGGTTTTTACAGAACGCAAGGGCATCGTTCTCCCATTTGCTGTTCTTACAATTGCGTCTGGTTTAACCGTAATGCTGGTCACCAACCACTGCAACTACCCCATTGGCTTACTTCGTGGTGAAACGTTAGGATATGTGCAACTTTCGACCATATCGATGATATTATTCTTCCCGATGAAACGCCATGTCACATTGCTGCAATCACTCATGCGTCTGAGCCATCAAGTTCGTCAGCCTTCGACAATGCTATTGACGCAGACCTTCCCCTCTCGCATCGCCGCCAACTTGTTGCTCTCCTTAACAAGTTTCGTTCTTCTTTCGACTTTCAAGAACCTGCTTTGGGCCGCACCACGACTATCACTCATACTATTGACACCGGCTCACATTCGCCTCTGCGACAGCGTCCTTACCGCGTTTCCGCCGAAGAGCGCCGCGTCATTACGGAGCAAGTAGATGACATGCTTAAACGTGGAGTTATACAGCCTTCTCAAAGCGCTTCGTCATCACCTGTGGTTCTGGTCAAGAAAAAAGATGGCACCGTACGATTTTGCGTGGACTATCGCCGCTTAAACAATATTACAAAAAAAATATGTCTACCCGCTACCACGAATAGACGATGCTCTTGACTGTTTACAAGGCGCCGAGTACTTTACATCTTTGGATCTGCGTTGTGGGTATTGGCAGGTGCCAATGTCTGAATGTGATCGCCCTAAAACAGCCTTTGTAACGCCGGATGGCCTATATGAGTTCAAAGTCATGCCATTTGGGCTCTGCAACCGCCTGCAACATTTGAGCGCATGATCGACACCATCTTGCGTGCCCACAAGTGGAAAACCTGCTTATGTTACCTGGACGACATCGTAGTCTTTTCATCCGATTTCCCGACACATCTTGCTCGCCTCCACGAGATTCTGACGTGTCTAACTTCTGCAGGCCTACAACTTAACTCCAAGAAGTGACACTTCGCAGCACGAAAACTAACCATCTTGGGACATGTCATCACAAGAAACGGTGTTCTTCCGGATCCCGATAAGCTTCGAGCTGTCGCTGACTTTCCGTTCCCCACATCACTGAAAGCCCTAAGAAGTTTCGTCGGTCTCTGCTCCTACTTTCGTCGCTTCGTGCGCAACTTCGCGTCCATCATCGCACCTCTCACGAGTCTGCTTTCCAACAGCAAAGGCATATCTGCATGGTCACCTGCATGTGACGACGCATTTCGCAGCTGCGCCACCTGCTGACCTCACCACCTATTCTTCGTCACTTCGACCCTGCTGCTGCCACAAAAATTCACACCGATGCAAGTGGCATCGGTCTTGGTGCAGTTTTGGCACAACGGAAAGGCACCCAAGCTGAATACGTAGTCGCCTATGCAAGTCGCGCTCTCAAGAAGGCTGAATTGTATTACTCCGTGACAGAGAAGGAGTGTTTGGCCATAATATGGGCGTTGACGAAGTTTCGCCCGTACCTTTACGGCCGTCCTTTCGACGTGGTCACAGACCACCACGCTCTATGTTGGCTGTCCACCTTGAAAGACCCGTCCGGACGCCTGGGGCGTTGGGCACTTCGATTGCAAGAATACGACATCCGTGTCGTATATCGTTCCGGTCGCAAGCATGTGGATGCCGATGCACTTTCGCGATCGCCATTAACATCAGATGTGGCTTCTCTGTCTCCCCCTTTTACCACCTTGTCACCACTCGACACGACTGACATGCTTTCGGAGCAGCGTAAAGACCCATACCTTGCCTTGTTAGTCGACTACCTTACCGATCCGTCTGCTGTCCCTTCCACGAGAGCGCTACGCCGGCAAGCAGCCCACTTTTTCTTACGAGACAACATTCTGTACCGCCGCAACTACATGCCTGGTGGTCGGAAGTGGCTCGTTGCTGTCCCAACTCATATGCGCTCTGACATCTGCATGAATTTCCATGCAGATCCCCAAAGTGCTCACGCAGGTGTCCTGAAAACCTACGAAAGGCTGCGCCAACGCTATTACTGGCGAGGAATGTATCGCTTTGTGCAGAAATAAGTTCAATCTTGCACCACTTGCCAACATAACAACACACCTCCGCGGCACCTTACTGGCATGTTACAGCCGCTCCCGTGCCTGGCTCGCCCATTCGACCGCGTGGGTATAGACCTCTATGGCCCCCTACCATATAGTAGCTCTGGAAACCGGTGGATTATTGTCGGAGTCGATCATCTGACACGCTACGCTGAGACTGCAGCTCTACCGGCAGCGACCGCCCACGAAGTTGCACTCTTCATTCTCCGAAGCTTCATTCTACGCCATGGTGCTCCGCGGGAATTACTCAGTGATAGGGGTCGAGTGTTCCTGTCGGAGGTCATCCAAGCTATCCTCGCTGAATGCAACATTATCCACCGGAAATCTACCGCATAGCATCCACAGACAAATGGTCTTACTGAGCGGTTCAACCGCACACTTGGCGACATGCTGAGGATGTACACCTCCTCCGACCACACTAACCGGGACGCTGTATTGCCCTTTGTTACCTTCGCTTATAACACCGCGACGCAAGCGACTACCGGTTTTTCCCCGTTCTTTCTATTGTACGGCCGCGAACCTTCCCAACCACTCGACACTATACTACCGTACCGCCCTGATGCATCTGAGTGCTCCCCGCTTTCGGAAGTCGCCAGATACGCTGAAGACTGCCGTCAGTTGGCTCGGTCTCTGACAAGTGAGGCTCAAGGTCTACAAAAGACTCGACACGACGACGCTCACCGCATAGCTCCTAAATTTCGTGCTGGCTCCCTTGTGTGGCTTTGGGTGCCCCCGCACGTTCCTGGCCTGTCTTCTAAACTTCTGGCCCGGTACCATGGTACCTACCGTGTCATTGACGCGACCTCCCCGGTGAATTACATCATCGAGCTATTAACACAATCACCAGATTTGCGCCGTCGAGGACGCGAGACCGTACACGTCGACCATCTCAAGCCCTACTACGACCCCCTCATTGTGCCTACTCCCTGAGTCGCCAGGATGGCTACCCTTCACCCCGGGGGTATTGTAGTGGAGCATACGCACCAACGCGTATGCGCCTTCGGAAGACAACAAAAAGCCCGTGCTCTGATTGCGCGAGAACCTGTGCCGCCTTTGCCAGACTTGCTGTTCGCCCATTTTCGGTCGCGACCTCGTTGCGACTCCTCTGTTCGAAGAAACATCATCGCAATATATATATATATGGCACAACGGGAGCGTTGTCAACAACGCTCGCGTTGTGCCATATCCCATACCTTCACGAACGAAGACTAACTGGCCCATTGAATTATTACTCCCACTATATATATATATATATATATATATATATATATATATATATATATATATATATATATATATATATATATATATATATATATATATATATATATATATATATATATATATATATATATATATATATATATATACCTTGTGCTCAGTAATGGTAAAACAAAAGAAGGGCAGGTAAGTCCGAGCTCAGGGATGGACACAACAGAGCATCGCAGGCACATGTCATGCAACTAAGTGTTCGTACATGATAGTGTTTATGGAAATACGTGCTCCAGCTCTTTTTTTCTTCTTAAGGCAATAGTCTTCAGGAACTCATGAAACATGAGAGCAGACCATCCTTGGGACAAAAATCATCGCGTGCTGACATGATCCTACAATTTCCACATATCCCATACCTTCACGAACGAAGACTAACTAGCCCATTGAATTATTACTCCCACTATATATATATATATGAATATATATATGAATATATATATATATATATATATATATTTACCTTGTGCTCAGTAATGTTAAAACAAAAGAAGGGCAGGTAAGTCCGAGCTCAGGGATGCACCCAACAGAGCATCGCAGGCACATGTCATGCAACTAAGTGTTCGTACATGATAGTGTTTATGGAAATACGTGCTCCAGCTCTTTTTTTCTTCTTAAGGCAATAGTCTTCAGGAACTCATGAAACATGAGAGCAGATCATCCTTGGGACAAAAATCATCACGTGCTGACATGATCCTACAATTTCCACATATCCCATATATATGGGATGTGGCACAACGCTCGCGTTGTGCCATATCCCACGCCTTCACGAACGAAGACTAACTGGCCCATTGAATTATTACTCCCACTATATATATATATATATATAAATATATATATATATATATATATATATATATATACCTTGTGCTCAGTAATGGTAAAACAAAAGAAGGGCAGGTAAGTCCGAGCTCAGGGATGGACACAACAGAGCATCGCAGGCACATGTCATGCAACTAAGTGTTCGTACATGATAGTGTTATGGAAATACGTGCTCGAGCTCGTTTTTTTCTTGTTAAGGCAATAGTCTTCAGGAACTCATGAAACATGAGAGCAGACCATCTTTGGCGACAAAAATCATCACGTGCTGACATGATCCTACAATTTCCACATGACGTCACAAATTTGTAGTGTCGAATTCACGTCATAAGAAAACATGGTCACTTGGTAAAAGTGGACCGATCACGGAGGCAGTGCAAAACCATGTGATGTGCGCAAAAGCCTGCTATGCCTCCAATCTCGGATACAGTGGCAACCCACTTTACGTGCAGAAAGCTGTCGCAGAAGGGTGCAGAAAAGTAATACACGTATGAAATTGGAAAAAAAAATTATACCGCCTCCCGCTAAATGTAACCATGTACAGATGCGAAGCCAAGGGCGCTATCACTTGCACTGGTAGCGACGTTCTCGCTGCAGCGACAATTTTGCGGCGCCTCCCCAGGTTTCTTTCCTGTGCAACGCCGCAATGAACGTGCTATTGCGCAGGAGAGAAACCTGTGGAGGCGCAAAGCACGCAGTGGTGGACTGGTGTTTCTCACTTGAGCATGCCAATCACTGCTAATGGGCAATGAGATGTACGAATATATGTGTAGATGAATATATGAGTGTATAATATGAATGTATGAATAAGTAATATATTACTGTGTGTGTGTCTTTTCGAATGATTGATATGCAATCATAAGAGCCTCGATGTCTGATTCTGTATGTCTATGTAGCGTATTTTTTGTATGTATATGTCGCCTATTTTTGCATTTACGCTATTGTTGTGTTCCCTTATTTTGCTGCTTTACGTATTCAATGTAGCACTGTTCACTTAACATTTAGCGTTGCGAAGCCACGTCAGGCTGAATGATTTTTAGCTTAGCTTCGTTTTTCTGTATCTTTGCAGAAATAAAAGCTGTTCAAGTTCAAGTTCTGCTAGAAGGCTCCGATTGGACACTAAGACCCACAGTACGCTTTTATTTAATGCGCACGCTGCGATTTTTTTTGTTAAACAACGTTCAGGACAAAGCTCCCACTGGTACTACCTTGGAGTCAAAGAGCCAGTGCCTATATATAGACAAATTCCAACGAACTTACGTCACAAAAATTTGGCGGCGCTGTCTGGGTAGGCAAAAGATGCTCTGCCTGCCGCAGCTTCTGCTGTGTTTTCAAAGGTGCATGTGGTGTTCTCAGTCAAACAGCGAGAAACAAAATGGCAGCATATCCACGGAGTGAATGATGGATAGTGGGGCGAAGTATCCGTCCGTCCATACGTTGTTGCTTCCTTCCATTCATGCGTGCGTCTGTGTGGCCGCCCGTGCGTCCATTTGCCCGTCCATGCGTGCGTCTGTTCGGTCGTCCGCACGTTCATCTGTTCGTCCGTCCCTGCTTTCGTCTATGAATCCACTCCTGCGTCCGTCCATGCGTCCATACGTCCGTGCAGCCATCCGTGCGTCCGTCCATGCATCTGTCTGTGTGTCCGTTTTTCCAGCTATTCAACACTCCAAGTACCATTATCTCGCATCTTTTCATCATATTTCCACAGAGATTGCTCCTACTAATTATTTTACAAAGAGGACCAACGGGACGCTAAGTGGGCGTCTACAGTGCCTCGCAACTAACGAGACGCTTTGTGAGCGTCTACAGTGCCTCGTAACCAACGAGACGCTATGTGGGCGTCTGCAGTGCCTCGTAACCAATGAGACGCTGTGTGGGCGTCTGCAGTGCCCCGCAACCAACGAGACGCTATGTGGGCGTCTACTGTGTCTCGTGCCTGCTCACGCATTTTGGGCAGAGCAGCTCATGCCTCGGGTGGAGGAGCACGAGCCGGGAAGACTGACGGAGGAGTTGTTCAGAAAGGGACACGTAGGCGCAACGCTTTTAGCAGACTCTTCCTTGTGACATAGCTACTTTTCTGGGCACAAGTTCGCCCTCAATAAATCATTGTGTGTGTTCTCCCTCTTGTATTACGTGACATTCTGGTGGAGGTGCGGGTTATGATTGGAAGTCCCTTTGGCGCAAGAGAAAGAAGCCCTGACCCCCAGCGATTGGAGCCTGGCGATCTTACTCCAGTACACCAGCGTTCAGGTCACCGCCTCCGAGGTGAGTCCCCTGAATTCGGACCACTCCTCACTACTCCAGCAACACGGGCAGCGGTAACCGCCAATTTCTGAGAAATGGCCAATCCAGCTTCAACATCCGAGCTCATTGTGTCTCCCCCGTGCTTACCTGAACCCTTTCACGGTGACGCGCACGAAGATGTGGAAGACTGGCTGGAGCATTTTGAGCGGGTCGCAAGGACCAATGTCTGGGATGAGGCAAGGATATTGGGCCGCGTGTACTTTGCGTTGGAGGATGGAGCGAGAATATGGTTTGAGAACTACGAAGGGGCAATAGCGACGTGGGAAGACTTTCGGCAGCAGTTGCTTGCTGCGTATGCCAGCACGGATCGCCGGGAAAGGCCAGAAAATGCTCTTAAATCAATAAACCAACGCACGAACGAGAGTGTCAGCATGTATATCGAGAACATGTCCCACCACTTCAAACGAGCCGATCCGAACATGACCGAAGAAAAGAAAGTGCGCCATTTGATGCGTGGAGTCCAACAGGACTCAATTGGAGGCCTGGTTCGCAATCCTCCTCGTACCGTTGCTGAATTCCGCACAGAAGCCACGACCATAGAAAGAGCACTGCAGCAGCGTGCCCGTCACTACAATCGGGATGCCGGTAGTGAGCCCGCGGGCGTCCTTTTGGCGAAGCGAGACTGCAGCAACGAGACGCTGAGGAAGCTGGTGCGTTCCATCGTCAAAGAGGAGCTTCGTAACATTCTCCAACCACAAGTAATGCCGACAGTTTCATCTCTCACGTCCGTCATCCGTGATGAAGTTCGGCACGCCATTCTTCAGCCGGAACCAGAAGTGCAACCTCTTAGACTTCAACAACCCCTGCAGGAACGCCATGTATCAACGTACGCAGACACTTCACGCCAACCTGCCGTCCACAATGCCTCGTTCGTGACTCCCGGTGCCCGCTAGTGAGCTTCGACCAGCCCACTTTTTCTTGGAGAGCAGAGACCACGGAAAAGCGATGTGTGGCGCACACCTGACAGGACACCGCTCTGTTTTCACTGCGGAGAAGCTGGACATTTTTACCGACACTGTCCATACCGAAGGGTCGGTCTGCGTGGGTTTTCTGTGTATGCTCCATGCCCGCGGAATAGTGAAAGGCCTATAGAAATAGTGGTGTACCTTTCAAGGCACTGATCTCCTGCCGCTAGCTTCCAGCATCAGCCAAGGTCACCAGCACCAAATCGTTATCCATCGCCAAGTCCGCGACGTTCAAGTTCACCATCGAATTCACGAAACCATCGGTCAACCAGCCCGCGCCAGGAAAACTGAATCCAGCGACCTGGGGAGGCAAGGCCGCTGATGTCCGACAGAGAAAAGATCCTCCGTCAAGGCCCCAGCGAAGCAGCGACGAGGAGAAAATGACGACGAATATAAGTAAAGAAAAAATTTCTTCAGACTTGCGTGTTACTAAGGACGGGCGGGAATTGAACGTATTACTTGATACTGGTACCGATTATTCAGTCGTAAGCTATGCAATCGCAAAAGATTTGAAAAAAGTTTTGACGCCTAGGAGTGGACGAAAAATACGCACGGCTGGGGGCCATCTGATAACACCTCTGGGAAGATGCACCGCAAGGATCGGAATTCAGGGTGCCACATATGTCGCTGATTTCCTAGTTCTGCCAGAATGCTCGAGAGACGTAATAATCGGAATGGATTCCCTGCTAGATAACCGCGCCATAATAAACCTGCAGAATCCTAGTATTTCTTTTTCGAAAAAGCCGGCCATAGACGAGAAGACGGGAAGTTCTGCGTTGCGTGTTATCGACGGCGACGTAACCGTGCCACCACGATGCAGCGTCCTGGTTGGCGTAAGGAATGATGCATTCGTTCACTCTGAAGGAATAGCGGATGGCAATGTCGAGTGCTGCTAAAGAAAGGGATTTGCATAGCTCGAGACATTATTCGCTTACGTGGTGGGCTTGCCAACGTACTGCTCACTAATTTCGGAAATGAAATTCAGCATGTCGCAAAAGACACTGCCACCGCTTTTCTACACAGCTTTACTGAAGTTACCGACTTATGTGCCATTGCGTCAGAGCCGCCTATTTCAGAAACTACGCATGACCTTGGAACATCAGTTTCAATCGGCCGAATTCTATCGCCAACCGAGAGGAAAATCCTGGAAGACCTGATAGATAAATTCGCAGAATGTTTTTCCACCTCATCAAATGTACGTCGCACGCAGATCGTGAAGCACAGGATTATAACAGAGGAAACAACCAGGCCAGTGTATCAACACCCTTACAGAGTTTCTCCGAAAGAACGAGAGGTTATAAAGAGCCAGGTGCAGGAGTTGTTGCAGGATGATGTCATTCAGCCATCTAGCAGCCCATGGGCATCGCCAGTAGTTCTCGTGAGAAAAAAAGACAACACGTTAAGATTCTGTGTAGACTACCGGAAACTAAACAGCGTAACCAAGCGGGATGTATACCCCTTACCGCGTATTGATGACACATTGGATCGGCTACGGCACGCCAGATATTTTTCTTCACTCGACCTAAAAAGCGGATATTGGCAAATCGATGTGGATGAAAGAGACCGTGAAAAGACCGCTTTCGTAACCCCGGATGGCTTGTACGAGTTTAAAGCACTACCTTTCAGCCTCTGTTGTGCGCCAGCGACATTCCAGCGCATGATGGACAGTGTCCTCACAGGGTTGAAGTGGCAGTCATTCCTAGTCTACTTGGACGATGTTGTGGTATTTTCTGCGACGTTTGACCAACACGTAGAAAGACTGCGGCAGTGCTTCAGGCTATCTAGTCGGCCGGCTTGACAATCAAACCAGAAAAGTGCCAGTTCGGCTCCGACAAGCTTCGTTTTCTAGGACACGTAATCAGCGCGGAAGGTGTTGGCCCTGATACTGACAAGACTGCGGCGGTCGCAGGATTCCGAAAGCCCAGAGGCAAGAAAGAGGTGCGTCGATTTTTGGACTTATGCGCTTACTACAGACGATTTGTAGAAAATTTCTCGAAAATCGCCCAACCTCTAAACAAACTCACAAAAGACGAAGAATCATTCACTTGGGGTGCAGAACAAGAAACAGCTTTCAACGAGTTAAAGCAACGTTTGCAGAGCCCGCCGATCCTTGCCCACTTCGACGAGACCGCTGACACGGAACTCCATACAAACGCAAGCAATATTGGTCTCGGCGCAGTACTCGTACAATGGCAAAATGGAGAAAAAAAAGCGATAGCTTACGCCAGCCTAACCCTCTCAAAAGCCAAAAAAACTATTCCGCGACAGAAAAAGAGTGTTTGGCAGTGGTATGGGCTATCAGCAAGTTCAGACCATATCTCTACGGAAGGCCGTTCCGTGCCGTCAGCGACCGCCACTCACTTTGCTGGCTGGCGAACTTAAAAGACCCGTCGGGACATCTTGCCAGATGGAGCCTCCGACTGCAAGAATACGACATTACTGTAGTATACCGGTCTGGGCGAAAACACAATGATGCCGATTCCTTATCATGCTCGCAACTTTTTTATTTATTTATTTATTTTATTTATTTAAATACTCTCAATGCCATTTGCGGCGTTACAGAGAGGAGTGGTTACAAGTTAGAGATGGCAGTCTTGAATGATGCATGATCAGGGTTGCTGGCGATGGAGGCAGGAAGGTGGTTCCATTCGGATGAAGTCTTCGGCACGTAGGAGTGGAAGTATATGTTGGTATGGCAGAGTGGCACATGGACTTTGAAGTTATGGTCGATGCGAGATGAAACGTAAGAAGGTGACGAGAACAATGTGCCCTTTATTTCAGGATTCATAAAAAAAAATTTGTGAAAGAGACAGAGTCGGGCCTGTTTCCTCCTGTTAGAAAGGGTAGGAAGGTCTAGAGAATTTTTAATTGATGAGATGCTAGCGGTACGGGAGTAATTAGCGACAATGAAGCGAGCTGAGCGATTTTGGATGGCTTCCAGTGCATTAACAAGTGAACAAGAATGAGGATCCCAGATTGATGAGGCGTATTCGAGTTTAGATCTGACTAGTGTTTTATAAAGAAGAAGTTTTAATGAAACAGGTGCTAATGAAAAGTTACGGCGCAAGAAGCCGAGAGTGCGGTTAGCATTGTTAATCACATAACTGACATGATTATTCCATGTTAAATTGTTATCTATGTGAACACCAAGATATTTGTAAGTATTGACAGACGACAACAGAAAATTAGAAATTGAATAAACAGGGCTAGTGCAGTCAGTACTTCCTCGAGAGATCCTCATTATTTTGCACTTGCCAATATTTAGTTTCATTGACCAGAGTGAGCACCAAGATGTAATGTTGTCAAGATCAGATTGAAGTAGTGATGAATCATGAGAGTTAGTTATTATGCGGTAGATGACACAATCGTCGGCAAATAGCCTGATTGTTGATGTAATGCTGGATGGAAGGTCATTAATATAAATTAGAAAGAGTAAGGGTCCAAGGACAGAACCTTGCGGCACACCAGAGATTACTGAACAATTGCGTGAGTCATGATCGTTAGCTGTTACATGTTGGGTTCTGTTAGATAAGAAGCATTCGATCCATCGTAATGTGTTTGAGTCAATATTTAGCATGCTTAGTTTTAGTAGGAGTAAACGGTGAGAAACGGTGTCAAAAGCTTTTTGAAAATCAAGAAAAATGCAATCGATAATGGAGCCAGTGTCAGAAGCTGAAAATAAGTCGTTGGTGAAGAGAAGTAGTTGGGTTTCACATGAGTAGTGTTTCCTAAAACCATGCTGACTGTTGTGAAAGAAGTTATTTTCTTCGAGAAATATAATTAAGTTAGAATAGATTATGTGTTCGAGAAGCTTACATGGAATACTAGTCAAAGTGATGGGCCTGTAGTTAGAAGGATTAGATGAGTCACCTGGTTTAGGCACAGGAACCACCTTCCCCGCCTTCCAGTCACTGGGCAATGAGGCATTTTGTAATGACTGTGAAAAGAGCTGTGAAAAAATGACTGAACAATAAGTGGCAGTTTGTTTGAGAAATTGGGGAGCGATTCCATCTATGCCAGGTGCCGAGGCTTTCATTTTTAATATGAGGTGAAATAGCCCCAATTGATCAATGATGATTGGTTCCATTCGGGGATATCCAGGATCGGCTTGAATTGGTAAATGATTGGAGTTGTCAACGGAAAATGATTTTTTAAATACGTCTTGCAAAGCCTCGCAGCACCTGTCACTTGCAATCGCCAAACCAAGTTCACTTGACTCTACTCTTCAGAAGTAGAGTCAACTTGACTCTACTCCTTCAGAAGAAGACGATTCGACACTTCTCCTTGTGATGGAAGCCTCAGATGTTGCGGAGCATCAACGAGCTGACGCAGAACTGCTCCCATTGATCGAACACCTCGAAGGGCGTGCCGGCCAGGTCCCACGTGTATTTCAGAGAACATTATCTTCATTCTGTCTCCGTGAAAATGTGCTATACAAAAAGAACTTCGGGCATAACAAAGAGAAGTTCTTACTCGTCGTTCCGTTAGCAATGAGACTTGAAATACTAGATGCCTGTCATAATAAACCATCGTCTGGTCACTTGGGCGTCAGCCGGACATTTGCCAGAATTCATCAGAAGTATTACTGGCCCAAGCTGCTGGCGTCCGTGCATCAATATGTGAAGACATGTAGCGAATGTCAAAGGCGCAAACGACCACCGCTGAAGACGGCCGGCCTGCACCAGCCCATAGAACCGCCTGCTACACCATTTGAACAAGTTGGAATGGATCTTCTTGGACCCTTCCCAATGTCACCATCTGGAAAGAGGTGGATCGTAGTCGCCACCGACTACTTAACGCAGTATGCTGAAACCAGCTGCCTTGAGCGAGGAACGGCAGCTGAAGTAGCCAAGTTTTAGATGCGGAGCATCTAATACTCGAGGCTTGTAGTGCGGCGCCGTCCGCAAGCTTCCTCCTCCTTCTTCCACCATCTGTGCATCCCTTCCTCCTCTACACACCGCGCGCGCTTCACTCCTCCACCATCTGTGCACCCTTCCTCCTCTACACACCGCGTGCGCTTCTCCTCTTCACGAACATTCGCTAGCTGTATAATGTAGCGCGCATGCGCCGTCACGCTTCGAGAACATCGGCAGCTGACGCGCGCGCATGCGCCGTCGCGCTTCGAGAACATCGGCAGCTGACGCGCGCGCATGCGCCGTTGCGCTTCTCCCCCTTCTCGAACATTCGACAGCTGACAGTGCATGCGCCGTCGCGCTGTATATATACTCAAGGTCGGCGCTCGCTCGCTCAGTTGCCGCTCGTCGGTTGGTTTGTACGGCGCGTCGACGTCCGAGGTCGCGGTGAAATGAATTCCAACGAATCCACAAACACAATGATCGACGTCCCTTCGACCAGCGCCGCCCTTTCGCATACGTGTGTACGTGTTCACTCATTTAACACCCCCTCCTACAACCACGTTAACCAATTTAGCCATCGACCCAAGTAAGTCGCAATTTAACACCCCATTTCACAACCACGTTAACCAATTTAGCCATCGACCCAAGTAAGTCGCACTTTAACACCCCGTTAACCAATTATATGCTCCGCATCCTCCTCAGTGTTCCCCGGAGGGAAGCTGCGGGCAATTTTTTTTCGTGCACAGCATAGTTCTTCGACATGGCGCCCCAAAGGTAGTAATCACCGACCAAGGAGCAGCCTTCACGTCAGAGTTGATGCAATGTTTGACAATAATGACGAACACCAGCCATAGGAAAAGCACTGCGTACCATCTCCAAACGAATGGGTCAACGGAACGCGTAAATCGCACGATCGCTGACATGCTGTCGTTGTACGTGGACTTGGAGCATAAAACGTGGGATGAAATCCTGCCTTACGCAACATTCGCCTATAATACGGCCCTCCAAGAGACCACCCGCGTCACCCCATTTCAGCTTGTCTATGGTCGCATAGTCAATTCGAGTCTCGACGCCATGCTCCCAGTCGACAATCACCACTACGAGCCATCTGACATTGACGAATTTCTGCAGAAAGCTGAAGAAGCACGCCAGTTGGCAAGGCACCGAATACGTCAACAACAGTTCAAGGATGCGGACTACTGCAACCTGCGCTGCAGGGGAGTCAAGTACTAGCCAGGTGATTGTATGGATCTGGACACCAATACGACGCCGCGGCCTGCCAGAAAAGCTCCTTCGACGGTACTTTGGTCTATACAAGGTCCTTCGCCGGCTAAGTGACCTAACTTATGAAGTAATTCCTGACGGATAAGAGCACTCGAAACGCCAAAACCATGCGGAGGTCGTCCACGTTGTCCGCATGAAGTCATACCAAGAAAAAAAATGAAACAACTACCCCCTCGACTATTAACCTTCCGAATTCACGCATCGAGACGATGCACATTTCGGAGGGGGAGTTGTGCCACAGAGATTGCTCCTACTAATTATTTTACAAAGAGGACCAACGGGACGTTATGTGAGCGTCTACAGTGCCTCGCCACTAACGAGACGCTATGTGAACGTCTACAGTGCCTCGTAACCAACGAGACGCTATGTGGGCGTCTGCAGTGCCTCGCAACCAACGAGACGCTATGTGGGCGTCTACTGTGTCTCGCGCCTGCTCACGCATCTTGGGCAGAGCAGCTCATTCCTCGGGTGGAGGAGCACGAGCCGGGAAGACTGACGGAGGAGTTCTTCAGAAAGGCACACGTAGGCGCAACACTTTTAGCAGACTCTTCTTTGTGACATGGCTACTTTTCTAGGCACAAGGTCGTTCTCAATAAATCATTGTGTGTGTTCCCCCTCTTGTATTACGTGACAATATATTCATCACAAAGAAGCACCGCCATCCAGCGGACATTCCAAGGACTAAACGAGAAGTGGCACACGCACACTTCTTACAGCTTGCGCTTCGTGTCTACTTCCCATCTTAACCACCTCGAGTTCATGGTATATACTAGTTCGCTGTATTCATGGCACTGCAGCCCAGCGCTCGCTAAACCTTTCTAAAACATAGGAGATTACGCCCAGCGAGTATAACATAGCAACCCTTTCTTGTCTTCTGTGCGTTGTTGAACAATAAAAAATTAGTTTTGTTTGTTGGCACACATCACAGCCTTCAGCGCTTACGGCGGAAACTACGGGCGGACGTCGCTATAACTTTACCCATAATGTCGACATCGACCTACTTGTGTTTACAATCATGGAATGGGTCTATACGCTACGAGGTGTCCGATGAGCGGTTGTGCAGCGCGAGCTGTCGGCATTGTGAAGCGAGAGAGGGGGAGAGAAGAGGAGGGAGTGTTGGTGAGCGCAAGCGTAGTGTGAGGCGAACACCGCCGCTGCCGCGGGACATAGATTCGAGGAAGAGATGCTTCGAATCTACAAATAAGAATGAGAACATTACTTTCATCTCCCAGTTGTGATGCGCGAGTGCATAAAGAACCTCTTGAGTTGAAGGGGCGAGGATTTTAAGCCGTGGGTCATGCACCCACGATGTATGTCGTAGTAGTAGTACTGCGTCGTTGCAGAACGTAGCCACCTCCACAGCCGGACTCACGCGCTCATTTGGATCAAGGAGCAAACACAAGCACGTTGATCATTATTAAAAAATAGTTGTTTCTGTATAAATATACTACAGAGTAGGGTATTCCTGACTTAATCTGCAATAAAATTTGCCTTAAATTTGATCATTACAAAAAAAGAAACTAGTATTAGAAAAACGCGCTTTGAGCCCTATCTGGTTGCTACGTTGAGCTCGCTGGGCGTAATCTTCTTGGATTTAGCAGGGTTTAGCGAGTGTTGGGCCGCTGTTTTATCAGCTAGAGGCGGCGAAAGGTGGAAGCGGCACACGAAGCGTATGCCGTAAGAAAGTGTGCGCGTGTCGCTCCTCTAGTCCGGCTGTTTCACCTCTAGTTTAGTCCTTGGAATGTCTGCTGGATGGCGCTACTTTTATATGATGAATATATGATAAAAAAATGGCACGTCCCAGGTATAGTAGGAATCGATGATATGCGAAGCACGAAGGAGAAATGTTGATATGTCTCTTTAAAATCAGCACAACGTTACGAGGTGGAAGTAAATGATGCCTTACATGACTTCCGTGTCATGATTATCATGTTTAGATGTGTCGTTTACCTCTGTCATCTATTCACGTCACGTTATACTAATTTAGTATATGTGGAGCTAGCGAAACGGACGCGAACACGCTATTAGCGTGATATGTTGTGATGTTCTTACATGACACGCGTGTCAGGATTATTATGTTTGCACCAGTGAGATATATCGTCATGCGAACGACCGCGACCGACATGAAGGGCCCAATATACTCCAATGTAGCGTTGACGCGCGCGCAGTCTGGGCACAGCGACGCTACGTTAGCAAAACGCGAGCACTCTATAGTCTGACGCCTGGCGCGATTACCCTCCGTCAGCGCGTCCCGATGGCGACCAGCGTGAAATGCGACATGCTTCGTTTCGCGCCGCTGCGTTACCTTGACAGTACTGCGTCTCCCTTTTTTCGTGACGGAAGGACGCCGGATGCGATGAAACGCGCATGCGTCGAAGCAACGCAGCGCGACCCGTGCCTTCAACTGTATGGCAGTACCGGCGCCCGGCAAGGCAACACTGGCTTTACGCGACGTAATGAACGCCAGTGAGCACGCGCATCGCTTCACGTCGAAATGTATTGGCGCCTTGACTGTGCCATGTAGTCATGTTCTCACATGACCTGCATCTCATGATTATCATGTTTGCACCAGTCACATATCTTCGTCATCCATTGGCGTCACGTAATATCAAAATTGGCATATGTGAATCTAACGAAACGGCCGCGAGTGCATCATGAGCGTGGCGTGTAGTCATGTTGTTACATGACACGAATGTCGTGATTATCACGTTTAAATGTGTCGTTTACCTATGTCGTCCGTTCGCGTCACATAATACCGAGTTTGGTACATTTGAAGCTAGCGAAATGGCCGCAAGCGCATCATGGGCCTAGCATGTAATCATGCTGTTACATAACAGGCATCTCATGGTTATCATGTTTGCACCAGCCAGATGCCTTCGTCATCAATTCACGCACTGTAATACAAAATTTGCTATATGTGACGCTAGCGAAACGGCCGTGAGTGCATCATGATTGTGGCATGCATTCATGTTGTAACATGGCACTCATGTCATGATTTTTATGTTAGAGTCTGTCGCTTGTGTTCACCATGCAATCATGTTATACCATACTAGTTTTCAACATGCCATGTAAACGAAACCTACGCAATAGCTGCAGGCCCATGACATGTAAATGATGGCGTTCAAGACATACATGTCTTGATTTTCATGTTGTGACTAGTCAAATGTGTTTTTCATACAGTCATGCTATGCCATTCCAAGTTTGGTATTGACAGCAACAGTGACAGTGGTGTGCGTTCCTCTTTTCACAGGCATCTACTGCTTATTCCAGATCTTGACTCCGTTGGATGTCGAGCACTTCTGAACACTGCTAAACGGCTGCGTGCGGGAACTACCATCTTATCGACGCCTGCGAGAGAGCACGACGATTGACTGCAAGCGACGACTGGTGTATGAGGCTTCAACCAGCCACCTTATATATCCGAAACCGCCGCCCAAACCGGCATTTCGGCAGCAGTAACAGTGGTGTGCGTTCGTCTTTTCACAAGCATCTACTGCCTTTTCCAGGTTGGTGCACAGGTTCTTGCATTGATCTATGATAGGTTTGTGCAATATTTCTAGCCGCTGTTGCTGCTGTCCTGTGGTTTATTTTTCTTTTTGTTTGCTATGAGTCTCTGTACTTATCATGTCAAAAGAAATCGCCAAACTCTTGCAAGATTTTAAAGAGGAAATGAGAACCAAGTGTAAAAGCACGAAAGAGGCTTTTCAACGAGGCATGCGCACAGACGAGCGCAAGATCCGTGCGGAATTTGAGGAAATTAAATCCAGCTTAAGTCATATTAGCAACAGTCTCGATAAAGTGAATCGCTGACTTGACTTTGTTCTGAACGAGAACAAACAAATCAAAAAGAAAATGACGCTCTCAAACTCAGGATCATCACTCTAGAAAAGGCTCTTGCTACCTGTGAAACTAACATGCTAAAATCGGAGCAATACTCGCGAAATCGAAACATTGAAATCAATGGAATTGTAAAGGTAGCCGATGAGAACATTGCACAGCTTTTGATAAAAGTTGGACAGGCTATCGGAGAACCCATATCAGCCTGTGAAGTCGATGTGTATCACCGGGTGCCGAGTAAAGATAAAGAAAAACCAAACATCATTGTTCAGTTCCAACGCCGTGAAAAGCGTGACAGGGTTCTCAATGTCGCTCGAAAAAAATTGCCCGCAGCTTCCCTCGGGGGAACACTGAGGAGGATGCGGAGCATATAATTGGTTAACGGGGTGTTAAAGTGCGACTTACTTGGGTCGATGGCTAAATTGGTTAACGTGGTTGTGAAATGGGGTGTTAAATTGCGACTTACTTGGGTCGATGGCTAAATTGGTTAACGTGGTTGTAGGAGGGGGTGTTAAATGAGTGAACACGTACACACGTATGCGAAAGGGCGGCGCTGGTCGAAGGGACGTCGATCATTGTGTTTGTGGATTCGTTGGAATTCATTTCACCGTGACCTTGTACGTCGACGCGCCGTACAAACCAACCGACGAGCGGCAACTGAGCGAGCGAGCGCCGACCTTGAGTATATATACAGCGCGACGGCGCATGCACTGTCAGCTGTCGAATGTTCGAGAAGGGGGAGAAGCGCAACGGCGCATGCGCGCGCGTCAGCGGCCGATGTTCTCGAAGCGCGACGGCGCATGCGCGCGCGTCAGCTGCCGATGTTCTCGAAGCGTGACGGCGCATGCGCGCTACATTATACAGCTAGCGAATGTTCGTGAAGAGGAGAAGCGCACGCGGTGTGTAGAGGAGGAAGGGTGCACAGATGGTGGAGGAGTGAAGCGCGCGCGGTGTGTAGAGGAGGAAGGGATGCACAGATGGTGGAAGAAGGAGGAGGAAGCTTGCGGACGGCGCCGCACTACAAGCCTCGAGTATTAGATGCTCCGCATCTAAAAAAGAAGATAACGAACGCTACCATCGGCTTGCAAAGTGATGCCCCTATTTATATCAATGAGCGCTTGTGTTCGGAAAAAAAGAGACTACTGGGCATGGCGATTTCACGAAAGCATGAACATGGTTGGAAGCTTGTTTGGACAAGAAACGGAAACATTTTTGCCCGTCGCACGGAGACGTCACCGAACGTGGCAATTTGTCGAGAAAGTGATCTTGAAAAAATTAGCGCCGCTTAATAAGTGAAGCTTTTGAAGCATTGGGTGATGGATCTTTTCACCATGTTGTCGGCTAGTTATATCCTCGCTGAAAACATTCAGCGCATTTTGAAATCTGGAAAAAACGCCCGAAATCTGTTCAAAGTGATGCTTTTAAACGCCCGATCACTTCAACCAAAAAAAGGATGATGTCACTTCGCTGTTGGAATCGTGTGGCACAAACTTTAACCTTTCAATGTTCACAGAAACGTGGTATACTTATGAGTCACAACATTTCATGCTACCAGGGTACAATCACTTCTTTTTAAATCGCATGGAGAGTAGAGGGGGAGGCGTTGCCATTCTCACAACACTTGAGTCTTGTGAACTAATCGAAGAATATAGTCTTATCACAAAAACCTACGAATCACTATATCTAAAGAAGGGCACAAATGTATTTGCTCTTGTCTATCGCCCTCCTAGTGGTTCTACGGGTGATTTCCTAACATTTATTGATCGTCGTTTGTCATATGCAAGTGTCATGAATTATATGCTTACCGTAGGTGGCGATTTTACCATAGATGTCTTGAAGAACTCAGCCACAAGTACTGAATTTTTATCTGTGCTTGAGTGCAGCTCTTTTAAAAATGTCATTACTATGCCTACGCATATTACTGAATCTACAGTGCCATTGCTAGACATGTTTGTTATGAATTCTACTGCAGGAGAAACAATTTCCGGGGTGATCAGTTCTGACATGAGTGATCACTTGCCTATATTCATTTTCTTAAAAATGCAAACAAATTTAACTTATGCAAAACCGGAAAAAATTCATGTACTGTTCAAAAAAAAAACCAAATACATTGGAGCACTTTAGGTGCCGCATCATACAGACACATTGGGATGATATAATGGCTGATGAAGATGCAAACAACGCATATAACAACTTTATTGCAACATTCAAGGAACTTTACTTTGAATCATTTCCTCTCAAGGCACATCACAGGTCGAGCAAATTGCGGAAGCCCTGGATAACAAACTACCTTAATCGTCAGATAAACCATAAAAATAAACTTTACCAGCAGTTCGTCAATACACGTAATGTGGACCTATGGGTTGAATACAAGGCTTTTAGAAATCGATTGAATAAAGAAAAAGAAAGGGCGAAACTACTACAGTCGTATTTTTGACCTGGAACGTCCAGAGCAACGTAAAACCATGTGGCAAAAGTTAAATGAAGTATTGAACAGAGGAGCCCCTGCCACAAAAATCGATAATCTTGAAATAGATGAAAGGATATTAAATGGCATTGACCTTGCTGAAACATTTAATCACTTCTTTGTGAAAATAGGAAATGCCAGCCACAACGTGCAAACAACAACTGACATTACTCTCTTATCAAACACACTTTTTCTTCAACCGACTTTCACATCTGAAGTAATTACGCTTTTCGGTAAAATAAAAAAATAGTCGGAGCTCTGATGCTGACGGCATACAAATGCGACCAAGAAAGTATGTATTAGACCTCATAGCGGAAGTGCTAGCACATATGTACAACTTAGTGTTATCAACAGGTATTTTTTCAACCAACATGCAACTAGCAAAAGTTACTGCAATATATAATTCCGGAGATAAAAACAACTTAAGCAATTATCGCCCAATATCTATACTACCAGTTTTCTCGAAATGCCTTGAAAAAATAATACATGATAGAATTGACAGTTTCTCGAGGAACCTCATATGCCCGAGGAGGGGTTGAGGCTGCAACCCAGGATCCGGCGAAGCACGACTCTTGCGATGCGTCTCACGAACAAGTAGAAGATGCGTTTAATTTACATATTTGCAAGAGAAGTATCTGGCAGCGAGAGCGTACTGACGCGCCTTTCCATCACAAGGGCCCAGAGCGCACTCGAGACGAGCGGGCCAGCGAAGTCCAGAGAGAGAGCTCCGACCGCACACGCGACGCGCTTTTTATATCCCTCGTCCGTGCACGTGCATCCTCTCAGACGCAGGCCGTGTGTCCCAGCGACGCTGGTGTGCGTTTCCTGCGGCGCACACAGACGCCTCCCGCGTTCCTGCAGGACGTGGACAGCGTTTTACCGTTAGAACAATGAGCGTCCCCTGCAAGCCACCTCCTTGCTGTGCCGGTCATAACAGCCCGTCCGCCGCCGAAGAGTTCACGGAAGGGCTGCAGTGGCGCTGCTCCCTGAAGTGGCCGTTGTGCTTCCTCTCGGGCGTCTCACTGACTGTCAACCACCACCCACACACGCACACCACACAGCACAGCACACCCCTGCACAGCACAGCAAAAAGCAGATCGCCGAACAAGCGCATCTCGGCGTCGCCACGATCCACCGCACACCCACACACAATGCTTAAATAGCAGCACTTGCTGCTGTGAATTCCTTGGGACTTTCCTGGCGTCATGCAGCTCTTGAACATCGCGTCGACTTTCATGCCAACGGGCAAACGTGCCACGCCCGCCTCCAGTGTCGTTGGGAGCTTGTACAGCCAGGCCAAGTGCATATCGGTCATCTGGGAGCGTGACAACAGGAACTCTTTGCGAGATGCCCAGCCTCCACAAACGTGAGCGCCGAAATCGTTGCAAGGATCCACACTTTTGTCCAGCTGACCTTCGATGCAACGCTTGTGTTCCTCGCAGCCTTTCGTGGTACAAAACCTCTCGCGCTGCGCATTTCCACGGGCTCGCAGAAAACTATGAATCCCAGGACGACAATTATGACAAAAAGTACCAGCAGCACCTTCACAATGCGCCACAGATCCAGGCCGGCCTTTTCTTTCTTACAAGAGGGTGTCTCGGCACGAACATCGAGCAATGCGATCAAGGCATTCAGCGATTGCGTACCCCTCTTTCCCTTGTTAGCAGAGGCTCTTGGCGCAGCGGTATCGCTTGAAGATGAAGTAGGATGTTCGGATGACCCAGGGAGCGATGTAAAGGCTGTAGCCTTGGGGTTCTCGGAAGTTGCTGGGTGGGCAAGTTCTAGGTCACCTGGCTTAGCGGGACCGTCTGCTGTGGCCTTGGATCCTGCAGCACTTGGGACGTCGCCTTTTTGGACCCCACCCTCCACTACCTTCTTGTCTGCCTGGATGTCTTGAGATATCGACGACTTCGATGCACTAATTGATAACGGTGCTTGTGGCCCGCGCTCAGCTTTGCTCTGCCTGTTGAGGCGCTGTCGATTCTTGCGTCGGACCGGAGCGAGCTTATGGTGCGAGACGGCAAGTTTGGGGTTCGCCAGGGCACCGTCCGTCACTGAGCTCGTCGCCGAGCCCGTCACTGAGCCCGTAAAAGAAAACACTACCTTCGGTTTCCGACAGCCAGCCGCTATGTGTCCTGGCTCTTGGCACCGGAAACACAAAAGTGGCCTTTTCACCTCAAAACTCTTTTCCTTCCCCGAGTTTTCCTTTTCTTCGGTCTCGGGCGCATTCCTTGCAGAGCTGGCGCCCTTACGCACAGAGCAATCTTTGAGCGGCCGTTTGCTGAATGGACGAACGCGTGCTTTTTCCGACTGGCGATGGACGGTGTACTCATCAGCTAGTTCAGCCGCGCGTTCCTAGTTCCTCTCCCCAGGTTTATCTTGAATCCACAGGCGCATTTCCTCATTGAAGCACCTGTAAAATTGCTCAAGGCAGATCAAGTCCACCAACTCATTCCGATCCTCGTAGACACCTTCTCCCTTCAGCCACTCCACCAAATCGGCCTTCATGTTGAATGCGAATTCTTGAAATGTCTCGCCCGTTTTCTTTTGTGCGTCCCTAAACCAGCGGTGAAACGCTTCTGCTGAATGCCGGAATTTCTTTAGGAGGGCAACCTTCACTTTGTTATAGTCATCCGCGTCTGTTGCTGGCAAACGCGCAAGTGTGTCCGCTGCTTCGCAGGGCAATACCATTAGTAGCTTTTATGGCCACGTGGCACGATCAAACCCCATCCTCACACAAGTTCTTTCGAAATTTACAAGGAACAACGCTATGTCCTCGCTCATTTTGTAAGGCTGCAAGAGGTCCCTCATGCTCACTCGTGCGCCTGCCTGAATCTCGCCGTTTTCTGTGCCCCGATCACTAGCGCCTTTTGCCTCTGCAATCTTAAGCTGAAGCCGCAAGCGCTCAAGCTCCCTTTCTTGGCTTTCCGCTTCTTCTTTGCGCCTGACGGTTTCTCTTTCAAACATAAGGCGCTCTCGCTCTTCGACTTCTTGTGCCCTTTTCATCCTCTCCTGAATTAGCTCCCAGCACTCGGCGAGCTCCTCCGCATCCGCGGCAGAATCCTTAACCGCCTGTATTAAAAGTGGCTTTCTATGTATAGTCGCCACCTCAATCCCCAGCTCCTGGCACAACAGCACTAAATCCGGTTTCCTCAATTTGTTCAAGTCCATGGCCACCCCGTGCAGACTCCCGTTGCTCAAACTGCCGTGAAGGTACCTCTAATAAACCCAATCCTTTGCAAAGCAGCAACTAATCTACCCTTTCGGATAAACATCACCATCTATCCAAAAGACCTGGCAGAATCTCTACGGAAAGTGAGGACCCACCAGCATCGGTACCAGGAAAGAACACGAACCGATCCCGCCGCTGCCAACCAGTTGATATGCCCGGGGAGGGGTTGAGGCTGCCACCCAGGATCCGGCGAAGGACGACTCTTGCGACGCGTCTCACGAACAAGTAGAAGATGCGTTTAATTTACATATTTGCAAGAGAAGTACATTGCAGCGAGAGCGTACTGACGCGCCTTTCCATCACAAGGGTCCAGAGCGCACTCGAGACGAGCGGGCCAGCGAAGTCCAGAGAGAGAGCTCCGACCGCACACGCGACGCGCTGTTCATATCCCTCGTCCGTGCACGTGCATCCTCTCAGACGGAGGCCGTGTGTCCCAGCGACGCTGATGTGCGTTTCCTGCGGCGCACACAGACACCTCCCGCGTTCCTGCAGGATGTGGACAGCGTTTTACCGTTACGCCGATGAGCGTTCCTTGCAAGCCACCTCCTTGTTGTGCCGGTCATAACAAAGCACAATTTATTAACCGAATGCCAATACGGTTTCAGAAAGAAATTTTCAACAGAAAGTGCCTTATTAGCACAAAAAGAAATCATACTTTGCAATATCGGAAAGAGATTTCTGACACTTGCATTGTACTTGGACTTTAGTAAAGCCTTTGATCGTGTATGTCATGAACTGTTACTACATAAATTAGAATGCTATGGATTTAGGGGAATACCACTCAAACTTATGCAGTCATATCTGTGTGCGCGGTCTCACTATGTTGAAATAAATGGCTTCAAATCGCGCACACAACCAATTCAAACCGGAGTACAACAAGGTAGTATCCTGGGGCCTGTATTATTTTTATAATACATAAATGATTTAGTCAGAATTTGTGAAAAATGTAACTTCGTAATATATGCTGATGACTGCACATTATTATTTACTGGAAAAGATTTCAGTACTCTCGAGGCTTTAGCGGCCGACACATGTTATAAGCTTCGTGAATGGTCTACCAAGAACAATTCAATGTTAAATGAATCAAAAACAAGATGTATCCTTTTCCGAGCTCTCAGCATATCCCTGCATGTACCAAATTGCGTTACCCTAGGCCCCTACAATATTGCAGTGACCGAATTCATTAAGACGCTTGGAGTAGTTTTTAATGAACATATGTCCTGGAATGAGCATACAGACCACATTAGTTTAAAGTTGAGACACGTGGTTGGCACTCGTAAATTGTTGTCGACGTCTTTTGCCCGTTACTGTAAAACGACTCTTAAATCAGGCTCTTTTCCATGCCCACTTGAACTACTGCGATTTGGTATGGGCAAACACTACGTCAACAAATTTAAATAGGCTAAAAATACTTCAAAAAAAAGGGCGATCAGGGCAATAGAAAACATATCATACCTTGAACACACAGGACAACTCTTTGTTAAACATAAAATTGTTAAGGCAAATGACATATACAAATTCAGGTTGTTACAATCCTATATTAGCGCTAACAGAGGGAAACTCGACGCATTCCTGACACTTGCAAATCTTGAACATACACAAACAATTTACTTCCATCGATATAAACCCCCGTGGGAAATTCCGTTATCTCGCACCAATTACGGCGCCCAAAGACTTAGCCACATGCGACCTGCTATATTGAACTCATATGAGCAGCAAGACATAAAAATTGACACATTAAACAATATCGATGTGCAAACACTATTCTTGTAGATTTCTACTGTTTACATAGGTCACTCTGTATTGCTTTGCATCATCTATTGTGTACCTTTATATGTTTTTTTACTTATTATTTCTTTTGTGTAACATCATTGTGTACCTCTCTTATGTACGAAAGCGATGATACATACTTTGCGAATTACTGTGCTGATGTGTTTATGAAATATTCCTTTTTGGTTGTATACCTTGGCCTGTCATTTACTTTGTCTTCTGCTTGAACTGTTTCCTGTTCTATCATATTTGTTTTTTTTCATTTTATTGTATTTCGTTTTCACCCTGTCATTGCTGACGTAGGGTGGACGGTGCTTAGTCAAGCTGCAATAACTGCAGCTTTTTTGCCGTCTCCCCATTCTTCGCCATTGTATCTGTTTTGGTGAAAATAAAATGAAACTTCGGACACCATTATCGAAACGGTCAGGAGAGCTAAAAGTCGTAGGCGGATAGATAGATAGATAGATAGATAGATAGATAGATTGATAGATAGATAGATAGATAGATAGATAGATAGATACGCTCAAAGTTGCCGAGGTTCGCTAAGAAATCCTACAAATTTAAAAATGCGAGATGGTGCTACTGGGAATGTTCAATAGATGGACAGACGAAGAAGCACACAGTTGCATAGACGGACGAACGCATGAACAAATGGACGGATGGATGGACGGACGGACGACTGGATGCAAAGACGTATGAAAGTGCGGACGATCCGACACATGGACGGACGCACGAACGGATGGACGGACGGTTGCGGGCTGGAGGCGCGGACGGATGGAAGCAAGAACATATGAACGGATGGAGGCGCAGACTGAGTGACGGATTCGCTTCGCCCCACTCATCATCATGCACTCCATGGATATGCGGTGATTTTTTTTTTGTTCGTTTCTCTTCTTCAGTTTCACGAATAGCTGAGCAACAGCATCAATGTCAGCCAATCTCGCAATAAGAACATTTGTTCCAACTTTCAACAAAACTTTCTTCATTTGTGACGATGCAGCAAATATGTTAATTAAAGTTTAAACAACAAAATAGGAGTCCTACTGAAATTAAACTTCCGTAGAGCAGTATGACCTGAAGTGTTTCAGGGTCAGCATGTTTACGTCAGTAACTCAAGGTAGAGCCGAGGTTGAAGTTTGAGATGTCACGAATGCGAGTGAGGGTTACGGCCGCACTTGTTCAAGGAACATTTGATTCATGATACTTTTTCGCAAAAGTGTGACACAGGTCACGTAATAGGTTTTTCTTAGCGTATCCACGGGACGGCTTTAAGCTCTCCCAAGTAGAGTAACTAGTACTCTCAATCGTAAGACACTTTCTCGCAATTCTGTTTTGAATGAAATCGGGATGGCTTGCTGATCTCCCATAGGTGAGTACGAAGTACTGCAAATCGTCCAACCCTTTTTCTAAACCCAATTGATGGGCTGTCGTCAAGATTAGACTGTGACGGCTCTCTGCTCTCTCGTCATAAACTTACATACAAAAAGAGCTGACACTCCCGTTGGGGCCTACGGCCGAGCTACTGCGCTGCTTTCAGCGCAATGAGTGGCTGGTCAGACCCGATAATGTCTTCAGCCTAAATAACATAATTTTTTTTCGGACGCTGTGATTTAAATCCGAAGCTTCGTGCTCCAAAAGCGAGGGTTTTTACCCCTGGCTACACACCCATGCTACCACAAAGGAAATACGTGTACAGTACATCAAAACCACATGATTGAGCACGTTTTAAGCAAAGCAAATGTCAAAAGACTACTCTTTGTAGTCAGACTTTACCGATTTTTATGATAAAGCATTAAACGTCCTCAATGGAACACGATGTAGAGTTGATATAGAAAATTGCAAAACATCAACAAAAGGTCCTCGTGAACCGGGTATGTCTTAACAAAGAGTAGGATGGATGGATGAACGTATCAGGCTGTGCCCCTGAGATCGAGCTGTGGCTCACGCCACCTAGCCATTCAGACAAGTACTATCACTTCGTGTTTAGCGATTGGATTTCACTCGTGCCTCGAGTGTAGGCACCAATCATTTAGCCTATTCCTGGTGGTTAATACCCGTTTAGAGTCTATTTTGTCTTTAATGTTCCAAAACCCCAATTCTCTGAAAAATTCGGTGCCATTATATTCGACTATAGGGCGGTGCCCATTACAGAACATTGTCAACTGTTCAGTCGTTTCCTTCTCCTCTCCACACGCACTACATTCCATGTCTGTACCTTCGTGTTTGGTTCAGTACGTCTTGGTCCGCAATACTTGACTTCTGGCCTCGAACAACAGAGAACTACACCGAGCATTATCGCAGATTGTCTC
This sequence comes from Rhipicephalus microplus, assembly GCF_013339725.1. Classification (NCBI taxonomy): domain Eukaryota; kingdom Metazoa; phylum Arthropoda; class Arachnida; order Ixodida; family Ixodidae; genus Rhipicephalus; species Rhipicephalus microplus. Next base: position 1,986 of record NW_023608201.1, on the reverse strand, counting down.
TTTTGCGATTTACTGCTTGAATATTCGGTAGGTCTCCAGTGATGATTTCGTAAGCATTCCCATCTTCCACGTGTCTCTCTTTCTTTTCTTCACCTTGAAAGACGGTAATATTGTGTGATGTCATGGTAGGATGTCAAGGCTTCACCAGGGTCTTTCGAGGCAGACAAAACCACCCCCGCACCATAAGCTAACTAAGCGCCAGGAGGTTATCTGGCGCCGCTTGCAAACACATTCATTTCCGTGCCCATACATTTATGCACGTATATACCCCGACTCGATTGATCCGCATTGCTCGCATTGTGGCTCAATAGCCACACTTAATCACATTCTCTGGGCCTGCAGGGAAGATCCCCCCTCTCTCGATCTCCTAGCCGCTCCCTCGCCAGAGGGGTGGGAGGCAGTTCTGACCTCCACCAGCCTGGCCGTTCAGCTCCAGGCCGTACAAAGGGCAGAGGAGGTGGCCATCAGGTTCAGCCTGGCGGGTCACCTACCTCCTTAAGTCTGACGACAATAAAGTTGTGTTCTCTCTCTCTCTCTTTTCTTCACCTTCTTCTTAACCAATGTTTCCTTTTGGCTTGGTATTGTGCTGTCATTTAAATACTTGCTTGACAATTTTCGAGTTCGCTTTCTCGATTTAGTATTAACATTCTTCATGTACAAGTAGCTGAAAACTTTCCTAGCCCAACATTCTTCTCCTACTTTTCTCAAACGCTCTTCAAATTCTATACGGCTGCTAGCTTGCCTGCACTCAAAGCATGTCCATCTCATGTCACCCAGTACCGCCTGATTTGGGGTATTCCCGTGAGCTCCCAAAGCAAGTCTACCTCAGTCACGCTGTGTATTTTTCACTCATGCTTGAACTTCTCATTTCATGCACAAGACCGCAAGGCCGAACGTCGAACCCAAGACCTTGAGTCCTTTACAAATCCCTCCCAACGTCATTCCTATAACAGTTCCACAGTACCCTACTTTTCATTACAACTGCATTCCTGGTGTCTTCAGTCATAACGTATCTTTCGTGCTCTCTTAGGTACTCATCCCCATTATTTATCCATACGCCCAAATATTTGTATTTATCCGCTATTTCTAACGCGACTGCCTGTGTCTCACGCTCACTGCCTTTGTTATTATTGGAAATCATGATTGTCGCTTTTTCCCTGCTGAACTTCAAATTTAACCTATCTCCCTCGTTACCGCATACGTCTATGAATCTCTGCATACCTTCCTTGTTGTCTGCTATTATTACTATATGATCTGCATACATCAATACTAATAATGACTGTTCAATGCGTTTTCCTTGCCTGGCAAAAGAGAGGATTTAGCCGAGTCGACTGCCATCTAACTTGGTTTCTACTCCCTGTAGATACAGCATAAATAACAAGGGTGACAAGGGAAATCCCTGTCAAAACTCGCGTTGTATCTCTATAGGCTCAGATACTTCTCTCATTTTTATAACTACTTTGTTACTTTTATAGATATGCTTTAGAAGATTACGTATTCGATCTTTCCACATTTAGTTTGTTTAGTATTCCCCACAAGTCTTCTTGAATCACACTATCATAAGCTCCCTTTGATATGTAGGAATGCCAGCCGCAGGGGCCTGTGTTCTTTTTTAGCTATTTCAATACACTGCATCAATGAAAACAGAATGTCCCCAACCTCCTTCATTTACGGAAACCATTTTGCTGTTCTTCCAGCACCCCCCCCCCCATTCTTCATCCATGTCTGTAGTCTTTCCTTTACTACCTGCATCACCAGCTTGTAATCAACTGATGTCACTGTTATACAACGGCAGTGGTTTATATCGGCTTTGTCTCTCTTGCCTTCATAGATCATGCTGATCCTGCTTAGTTTCAACCCTTTAGGAGCTACACCATTCATTATTTCTTCGCTCGCCACCTCTCCTATTGTTTGCTCAGAGTTTGGTCCTAGTTTCTTCATTAGCGAGATTTGGATGCCGTCAGGGCCTGTTGATGTGCTATTATG
>NW_023608200.1:0-32286 GCF_013339725.1 Rhipicephalus microplus | reverse complement strand
TCCGCGTAGGTTGTGCAACGGTGGTATTCAGCAGGAGCTAGCGCAGCTGTATCAGGAGGCAAGGTGTCCTGGAGGGCCTGGTGGAGCTCATCCTTGATCACGGTTGCAATAGAGCTAACCGTAGGATGAGGTGTTGCACCAGCCTTTTGCAACTCTTCACGTACTATATACGGATGAGTTCACGTAGACAGTCATTGCTGGTTCCAGCAGCGGCGAAAATGTCAGCAGTAGGACGTGTCACTGACTCACCTGTCGTATCGGTTGGATCGCTGCTGCAGCATTTTTTTCATTGTCACGGCTTCGGACAAGAACTCCGCGTCTGTCTTCGGAGGGCTTCGCACAAGGCCAGCAAAAAGCTAGTCCTTGACACCGCGCATCAGGTGACGCAACTTCTTGTCCTCCGTCATTCTTGAATCGGCCCGTCGGAATAGGCGCGCCATGTCTTCAACGTACGTGCTCAAAGTTTCGTTTGGCGACTGGATGGGGGCCAGAATAGCTTCGTTCAGCTCGTTCTTGGCGATAAGCGCTGGCATAGGTCTGCAGAAGTCTACGAGAGAATTCAGGGCCACGTCGTCAGCTGCTCCTTTCGATTTTGATACCACGTACGCGCCCCGTCTTCCAGATAGAAATAGACACGACCCAGTTTCGCCGCGTCGTCCCACTGATTTAAGGTGGCTACGTGCTCTAAGTCCGCCAAACAGTCCTCAACTTTCTCGCGTTCCGTACCATGGAACGTCGCCGGCGCCCTTGCGCTTTCCAACGTATAGCGGTTCGGCGTCGTGCTTCCCATGCCGGTTGGCAAGGTTTGCATCAAAGCGCTCGTCATGTTTGTCGACGCGGTGGGAGCAGTGTCGTCGACTTCTGGAGGCAATCCCCTGATTCGGCGGCTGGTCCGATGCACGGGAGTATTGACTGACACCGCACTCGTATTACGGCTTCCTGGGGGGGGGGGGGTCTGTAGCGTCCGTGAGACTACCTAGCACTTCCACCAGTTTGTCACGATGAATCACAAGTTCTGGGGGTTTATTAAACCACCGAGTAGCTAGCTCTAGGACGATGCGTCAGTCGTGGCTGGCTCTCGAGCGGAAATGAAGCACGCGATCTTCATTTTCCTCCAGTTTGAGAACCGCTCTTCCAGTCGACCACTACGTGTGGGTTGCAATATATAAAAAAAGAAGCTGGTACACGTACGAGACAGCAAGCAGCTCCTTTATCAATTTACGTTTCGGCCGTTGGCCGGCCTTCAGACGAAGGCCGTGCCACGTAAATAGATAGACGAAGGCAGTGCCAAAACGTAAATTGATAAAAGAAATAATTGCTTTATCGTACGTGTACCAGCTTCTTTTGTTATACGTTAGATCTTATTATTATTGTGTCAAAACACGAAAAAAACGAGCCATTCAGTATACACTTCTTTCCCTAGCCTATTCATTAACGCGGGCCTCGTACTGGCAGACTTGGTGCTGTTAGGTTGTATACGAGGGACTATTGTCAGCTGCCTGCTCGTAATAAGTTCACGTGCTACGTGCCGCCAAACAGGATCATAAAGAGTGTGCCACGATTGCCGCCATGGCTACAGATGGTGCTGACTAACATTCCCATGTTTAAAATTCTTATATATACCAATAAAGTAATCGGGAGGATAGCCGTGCTGGTAGCTCAGTGTTAGAGCATCGAACGCGTTATTCGAAGGTCGCAGGTTCAGTTCCTGCTCACGGCAAGCTATCTATTCCCCCACTTTTCTTTCTTCACATTTATATTACAATTCGGCCTAATAACTTCCCCAATATATTCCTTGGCATTATTGTCTTTTGGATCTCATTAATATCGTGTAAAAACATGGAAAAACGAGCCCTTAAGTATACACTTCTTTCTCTTATTCATTACCGAGGGCCTTGTGCTGGCAGACTTGGTGCCATTACGCTGTATACGAGGGACTACTGTCAGCTGCCCGCTCGTAATAAGTTCACGTGCTACGTATCGCGAAACAGGCTCATAAAGAGTGTGCCACACTCGCCACCATGACTACAGGTTGTGCTGACTGACACTCCTACGTTTAAAATTCACTTATGAACCCAATTTGACGTTTGCATGTGGGAGGTAGCGGCCAGATACTGCACCAGGGTGGCCAATCCTTCTCTGGTGAGGGAGTGCGTTCCCGGTGGTGGTTACCGGTGAGGCCGCACCCCAGGCCTCGTAATGCAGTTCCATCACCATGCGGATTTTTTTTTATCCGGTTGAGAACTGCGCGGCACCGGGATTTGAACCACGGACCTTTTGCATGCGAGGCGGATGCTCTAATCATTACGCCATCGCTGCTGATTTAGCACTATCATTGCATAGTGCTAAAACAGACGAGGTTTTTTAATGTACACAGGCGCTTGTTACAATTGTTGTTTACAAAAATAATTAGCTAATAACCGAAAATAAGCAGCTCACTCATATATATTACTACATTATATATTAGGTACACATATATTCACCTTGTGCTGTGGGCGAGAGCTATTCGAAAACGTACAGTGTGCTTCAGTGAGCCATGGCACAGCCTAGAATGGACACTTGCCTAATTTTTACATGACAGTAAATAGTAATATTCTGCATAAGAATTTGGGTAGTTGTGGTATTTCTCACTTCATGTTCAATTTTCAGTGAAAATGCTGTCATCCCTCATTAGAGTGCATAAGTTTTTGGCATGTACAGAATTAGTTGGTGTGCATCTCGGATAACACACACTTTCATCCTAGAGGTAGGATCCCTGCTTTAGCTGTCTTGTCCATAAACCCTGTCAATTGGATAAACAAGCATACTCAAGTTAACCAGCTTTCGCTCGCATAACCTGGCGTAGCCGAACAGAGCCTGGTCCATTTTTTTACTGTGCAATTTGTCGTGTTTACTTTGCCCAAACTGCTTTTCATCGCATAAACAAGTCAGCCATTTCACGGAATATGTGGTGATATACTCAACCAACTCGCAATAGAACGGGTACTCGCCACTTAAACACGGGGAGAAGTAGTCGGCTCTAAGCAATCTTGCTTCACTTGTGTAATCTAGCATTTCCGTTGGCTAGAGCAAGTCGAGAAGCGCGACAGTCTCCAGATGCTTCTGCATTGCGGCACGCAGCACCCTGGCATTCACACTCCAAAGTTCTTGTAGGTGCGCTTAGCGCGAGGATGGTGTCATAGCGGAAGCTAGGTCTACGGTGTAGTCAAACGCAGCTCATACCGCAGTTCGCACACCAGCGCCAACATGCAATTGGTGCAGTGCGGCGAAGCAGAAACGCCCGACCATGAGACCCAACATGGCGCTTGTCGTCGTGGAATCCGGGACTGCCAACATTGTGTTTCAGCAGGTGGCGGAGAGTGGTGGGTCAAAGGCTGACACCATCATAAAACACGGAAAAGCGTGTAAATGAAGCCGCGAGCATCGGGCAGACGAGGGTCACATACTGTGGCACGTTTCCCTTTGTTTCTTGTGGTTTGCTTGGTGTTCTGCGTGCTGTGCCTGAAGATTTAAAAAATTGGCCCCTTATCTGCAAATGTCGTCGAAAGACGATAGTCTTGCGTGTGGAGAAAGTGGACAAACATTCATTTGATGTTCTGCGCCAGAAAATCGTTTAATGGTATTCTGGAGGCACTGCGTTAGAGTACCTCGAGCGTGTAGCGGAGGCAAACGAGCGTATCAAGTCACGTCACATGTGAGACATGAGCACTATCTGGCAGTTTTCTTGGAAACAAAACGCGTGGCTCTGAGACGGGCATGCGCGCCCGTCTCAGAGCCACGCGTTTTGATGAGGTTTATATTTGGTCATCGAATCACAACCTGTAGTTATTTTAACACATGACTGCCTCAGCAGTAAACACAGTCTTGCATATGTTACCTAATTGATCTAGTCATTTCTGTTTTTAAAAGGACTTCAAACATATCTGCTGAAACACTCTACATGCAGTTAGTAACACCAGAATAAGCAGAGTGAATAACAATGAAACACTACGGTACACAAAATAATAGGAAAGGTTTAGACATACAGGTTAATGTTTTGTTTTTACACAATATTAGGGGAACTGAACGCTTCTCGCTTCTATAAATGCGTCGTGGTTTTTTACAGACACAACATCGTGTGGTAATTCATTCCAAAAACAGAGTGCGCAAAACAGAGGCGAGTTATAAAAGACGTTAGAACGCGCACACAGAACTAAAACTTTGAAGGGGTGATCTAGGCGTGGCAAATAGCGATGGCGGGTAATATGTAAGGTGGTAGCAAATGACGAATGATCATGATAAAGTTTCAGAAAGTGGGATAGCAGGGCCAGTAATCTTGTTTCCTCTAGTAATTGGAGGCTCAGCGATGCTTTGATATTAGTGATGCTCAAATGACGAATGTAGTTTCTGGTTATGAATCGGGCAGCTTTATTCTGGATGGATTCAAGAGTGTTAAGTATGTTTCATGTGGGTTACAAATGAATGAGGCATATTCTATTTTCGACTGAAGTAAGGTGTATGCCCCAAGTTTTGCTCTTCAAGCTCAGCTTGGCGTAAGCGGCGTCTAATGAATTCAAGTGTTTTAGATGCTTTAGATGTTATTGCGTCAATGTGGTCATTCCATTTATCAGTAAGAGAAGTCTAAGTCCTAGTTATCTCCAAGTTCACTTTGGGCTCACCGCAAACAAACACAAGCGAAAGAGAAAAGAAGGTAGCTCAGGATTAGATGGGTCGTGAATAAAGAAAAGTTTCAGGCTTGCAATAATGTGGGCTGAACCAAAGAGACAACTTGTAGCTTGAGAGTAATGCAAAAAATAACACACTGCACACACAGCAATCTCACATTCATCTTGAGCTCCAACTTCATGAATAATGCAGAATCACAGTTCCAACTGTCTAACATGTTGAATAGGCTTGTGTGACTAGTAAATCTGAGGTTTGAAGTGAATTCGTGAATGGATAGTGATATTGCCACAGAGGCTGTTTACAATATCCGACATTATGAAAAATCAGCGTCCACAGCCTTGTGCGCACTCTTGCTTGAGGCCGCACAACTCTAGCCTCTTGTTCACAGGCACGAGCCAGTGTGGGTTGGAGCTGCGAAGAAGAAGAAGGTGCGTGGGCAGAGGAACGGTTTTTGTTTTTGGAACGCTCTAGCGGACTCTTTCATCCTTTCGCACATAATTTTCAGGGCACAAGTTCGCCCATAATAAACTAGTTTTTGACTTTTCCTCTCTTGCACCCGTTACATTCTGGTGGAGGTGCTGGGTATGATTGGAAGTCCCCTTGGCGCAAGAGAGCGAAGCCCCGATCCTCAACGATTGGAACCTGGCGAAGTGACTCCGGTACACCAGCGTTCAAGCCGCCGCCTCCGAGGAGAGCCGCCTGAATTCGCACCCCTCCCCAGTGCTCCAGCAACACAAGCAGCGTCCACAGACAACGGAACGATGGCTTACCAGGTGACATCATCAGAACTTATTCTGTCCCCACCGTGCTTGCCTGAGCCCTTCCACAGTGACACGTTCGAGGATGTGGAGGATTGGTTAGAACACTTCGAGCGGGTTGCGAAAACCAACGGCTGGGATGAAGCAAGGAAACTGCGTCGCGTGTACTTCGCATTGGAGGATGCAGCGAGGACGTGGTATGAAAACCACGAAGCGTTCATACCGACATGGGAAGAATTCCGACGACAAATAGTAGCTACATATGCCAGCACTGATCGTCGGGAGAAGGCGGAGAACGCTCTACAGTCCAGAAACCAGCGCACGAACGAAAGCGTTGGCATGTATATTGAGGACATGTCCCACCTTTTCAAGCGCGCTGACCCGAACATGAAAGAAGAGAAAAAGCTGCGTCACTTGATGCTAGGCGTCAAACAGGACTTATTTGCCGGTTTGGTACGCAACCCACCTTGTACAGTTGCTGAATTCCGCAACGAAGCCACCTCTATTGAGCGGGCATTGCAGCAGCACTCCGTCACTACAATCATGACACGAGTAGTGTTCCTGCTGATGTCCTCTCAGCAAACCTGGAAAGCAGCAGCGAAGCATTGAGGAACATGGTGCGATTCATTGTGAAGGAAGAGCTCTAGAAGCTGCTGTCTCGACAAGTGGCAACGCCAGTTTCGTCTCTGACTACCATGATCAGAGATGAAGTTCGCCACGCCATTCTGAAAGCCGAACCCGAGGCGCAACCTGTTCGACTTGAACAGCAATTGCAGGAACGCCCCGTACCTACTTACGCCGATGCCGTACGTCAGCCCGCCGTGCATACTGCTTCGTTTGCAGCTCCCAGTGGCTACCGACCGGCTTCGCGTGGCTCAAACTATCCAGCTAACTCGAGGCCCCGAAAAAGCGACGTGTACGTGGCGCACACCCGACAGGACACCTCTCTGTTTTCACTGCGGCGAAGCTGGACACCTGTACAGAATGTGCCCATATCGACGAGTTGGTCTCCGTGGGTTTTCTTCAAACCGCCATGCCCCCGAAATGGCGAAAGACCCGTTGATATTGAAGATTACTTGTCCGGCCATCTGTTTCCAACTGCCGGTTTCCAGCATCAGCCTAGATCACCAGCGCCTGCTCGCTATCGATCGCCAAGTCCTCGACGATTTAGTTTACCTTCTCCACCTTCAACCTCAACACACCGTCGTTCAAGCAGTCCCCATCAGGAAAACTGAAGCCAGCAACCTATGGAGGCAAGGCCGCTGATGTCCGACCAACTGAAGATCCTCCCTCAAGGTCCCAGTGCAGCAACGACGAGTGGAACACTACAACTAGGTTAGGTAAAGACAAAATTTCTTCAGACTTACGCGTTACCGTAGGCGGGTGTGAATTTACCGTTTTAGTTGACACAGGTGCTGATTATTCGGTTGTCAGTTACGCTGCCGCAAAGGATTTCAAGAAAGTCCTGACGCCTTGGAGTGGACCCCAGATACGCACGGCCGGGGGTCATTCATCACACCTGTGGGAAGATGTACCGCACGAATCGGAATTCAAGGCGCTACTTACCTTGCTGACTTTGTCGTACTTACGGAATGCCCTAGAGATTTAATACTCGGAATGGATTTTCTGCTAGCAAGCGGAGCTGTAATCGACCTGCAGAATTCTAGTGTCTCTTTTTCGACCAAACTGGCCATAGACACAAATGAGCCAGAATACACTGCATTACGTGTTATAGATTGTGATGTTACCGTGCCACCACGATGCAGCGTAATAGTCGGTGTAAGGAATGAAGCATTCGTTGAATTTGAAGGTATAGCGGATGCAAACATCGAACTACTGCTCAAGAAAGGCATTTGTGTAGCTCGAGGCATTATTCAATTACGTGGTGGATGTGCCGATGTATTGCTCACGAATTTCGGAAACGAAATTCAGCACGTTGCAAAGGACACTGCTACCGCCTTCCTGCACGGTTTTCAAACAGTAGACGGACTTATGTGGTCTGGTGTCAGGGCCACCTACTTCGGAACCGGCGCCCGATGTCGTGGCAAGAGTTGCAATCAGCCAAAATCTATCCCCAGCCGAGAAGAAAATCATTCAAGACCTCCTAAGAGACTTCACCGGATGTTTCTCTACCTCGTCAAAAGTACGGCGGATCCAGGTTGTTAAACACCGAATAATAACAGATGAAGCTACAAGGCCGGTACACCAAAATCCGTACAGAGTATCACCGAAGGAACGTGAGATCATAAAGAGCCAAGTGAAAAAGATGCTGGAGGACGATGTCATACAGCCATCCAATAGTCCGTGGGCGTCGCCTGTAGTCCTTGTGAGGAAAAAGGACAACACGCTGAGATTCTGCGTTGATTACAGAAAGCTGAACAGCGTGACCAAGCGGGATGTCTACCCTTTGCCGCGTATTGATGATACGTTGGATCGGCTAGGGCACGCAAGGTATTTCTCTTCATTGGATTTAAAAAGCGGTTATTGGCAAATTGAAGTGGACGAAAGGGACCGTGAAAAGACTGCTTTCGTAACCCCTGATGGTCTATATGAGTTTAAAGCACTCCCATTCGGCCTGTGTTGTGCGCTTGCAACATTCCAGCGCATGATGGACAGCGTCCTTTCAGGCCTCAAATGGCAGTCGTGCTTAGTCTACCTGGACGACATTGTGGTGTTTTCAGCAACGTTTGAACAGCATGTAGAGCGACTACGTTCGGTACTTCAGGCTATCCAGTCAGCCGGCTTGACGATTAAACCGGAAAAATGCCAGTTTGGATTCGAGAAGCTTCGTTTCCTCGGTCATGTAATCAGCGCTCAAGGTGTTGGCCCGGACCCGGAGAAGACTGTGGCCGTGGGGCTGTTTCCCAAGCCAAAAGACAAGAAGGAGGTACGCCGATTTTTGGGTTTATGTGCTTATTATAGGCGGTTTGTGAAAACTTTCGCGAAAATTGCCGAACCTTTAACAAGACTCACAAGAGAGGACGTGCCATTTATTTGGTGCACCGAACAAGACAGTGCATTCAACGAACTTAAGAAACGTTTGCAAGCTCCACCTATCCTGGCCCACTTTGACGAAACCGCAGATACGGAAGTTCATACAGATGCCAGCAATCTTGGCCTAGGTGCGGTCCTGGTGCAATGGCAGAATAGAGAAGAGAAAGTAATAGCATATGCTAGCCGCACCCTCTCAAAAGCGGAAAGAAACTACTCTGCAACAGAAAAAGAGTGCTTGGCAGTCATATGGGCGATCAGCAAGATCAGGCCATACCTCTAAGGCAGGCCGTTCCGTGCCGTCAGCGACCACCACTCACTTTGTTGGCTGGCAAGCTTAAAAGACCCATCAGGACGGCTTGCGAGATGGAGTCTCAGGCTCCAAGAATATGACATTACGGTCGTATATAGGTCTGGCAGAAAGCATGATGATGCTGACTGCTTATCACGTTCACCAGTCGACTCGACTCTTTCAGAAGAAGAGGACTTCCCACTCCTTTGTGTGATAAAAACCTCAGAAATCGCCGAACATCAACGGGCTGACATGGAACTGCTCCCATTAATAAAGTATCTCGAATGGCACGACGAACAAGTTCCTCGCATATTTAAGAGAGGGTTATTCTCATTCTGCCTCCGAGATAATGCACTTTACAAGAGGAACTTCGAACACAACAAGGAGAAGTTCTTACTTGTTGTACCATCAGCCATGAGGCATGATGTCTTAGAAGCCTGTCATGATGAACCGTGTGCGGGTCACCTGGGCGCGAGTCGAACATTCGCCAAAATTCATCAGAAATACTACTGGCCCAAGTTGCTAACGTCCGTGAAGCATTACGTCAAGACATGTCGCGAGTGTCAAAGGCGCAAAACACCACCTCTCAAAACGGCAGGCCTTCTCAAGCCTATAGAGCCACCTGCGACTCCATTTCAACAGGTTGGAATGGGCCTGCCTCGGACCGTTTCCAATGTCGGCATCAGGAAAAAGGTGGATAATAGTTGCGACTGACTATTTGACACGATACGCTGAAACCGGTTGCCTTGAGCGAGGAACGGCAACGGAAGTCGCGAAGTTTTTCGTTCAGAATATTCTTCTTCGCCATCGAGCCCCACTCGTCGTGATTACCGATCGAGGAGCAGCGTTCACGGCTGATTTGATGCAGTGCTTAATGACAATGACTAACACCAGCCATAGGAAGACCACTGCATACCATCCCCAAACCAACGGGTTGACAGAACGCCTGAACCGCACCATCGCTGACATGCTGTCAATGTACGTTGACATTGAGCATAAATTTTGGGACGAAATCTTGCCATACGCAACTTTCGCCTACAATACGGCAGTGCAGGAGACCATCCGCGTCACACCATTTCAGCTGGTCTACGGTCGCATTGTCACTACGACACTAGACGCCATGTTGCCAGTAGACAACGACAATTACGAGCCATCTGAACTTGACGACTCTCTGCAAAGGGCTGAAGAAGCACGCCAGTTGGCACGACATCGAATACATCAACAGCGAAACAAGGACGCAAGGCACTACAACCTGCGCCGCAGAAAAGTTCAATACAACCCAGGCGAGCGAGTGTGGATATTGACACCACTCCGACGCCGCGGCCTATCAGAAAAGCTTCTTTGTCAATACTTTGGCCCCTATAAGGTTCTCCGACGAATTAGTTACCTAAACTACGAAGTCATCGCCGATGGACACATCTGTTCAAAGCAGCAAAACAGCGCAGAAGTCGTACACGTCGTTCGTATGAAGCCCTATTATGAGAGTGAATGAAAGCGCTCCCTTTTTCTGTTTGCCTCCCTTCATCGCGCATCGGGACGATGCGTATTTCGAAGGGGGACTAATGCCACAGAGACTGTTTACAATATTCGACATTATAAAAAATCAGCGTCCACAGTCATGTGCGCACTCTTGCTTGGGGCCGCACGACTCATGCCTCTTGTTCACAGGCACGAGCCAGTGTGGGTTGGAGCTGCGAAGAAGAAGAAGGTGCGTGGGCAGAGGAACAGTTTTTGTTTTTGGAAACGCTCTAGCGGACTCTTCCATCTTTTCGCACATAATTTTCAGGGCACAAGTTCGCCCATAATAAACTTGTTTTTGACTTTTCCTCTCTTGCACCCATTACAGTAGACACACAGACAGACAGACAGACAGATAGATAGATAGATAGATAGATAGATAGATAGATAGATAGATAGATAGATAGATAGATAGATAGATAGATAGATAGATAGATAGATAGATAGATAGATAGATAGATAGATAGATAGATAGATAGATAGATAGATAGATAGATAGATAGATAGATAGATAGATAGATAGATAGATAGATAGATAGATAGATAGATAGATAGATAGATAGATAGATAGATAGATAGATAGATAGACAGACAGACAGACAGACAGGCAGGCAGGCAGGCAGGCAGGCAGGCAGGCAGGCAGGCAGACAGACAGACAGACAGACAGACAGACAGACAGACAGAGAGATAGATAGATAGATAGATAGATAGATAGATAGATAGATAGATAGATAGATAGATAGATAGATAGATAGATAGATAGATAGATAGATAGATAGATAGATAGATAGATAGATAGATAGATAGATAGATAGATAGATAGATAGATAGATAGATAGATAGATAGATAGATAGATAGATAGATAGACAAGCATACGGACAGACAGACGGACAGGCAGACACGCTGATAGATGTACGGACACACAGACAGGTTAACAGACAGACAGACAGATTCGCGGACACACAAGCAGATGGACAGACAGACATATATACGGACACACACACAGGTGGACAGAGAGACAGACAGACAGACACACAGGCATACATACGGACACACAAACAGGTGGACAGACAGAGAGACAGACAGACGGGCATACGGACAGACTGACGGATATACGGACACAAGGACAGACAGACAGACAGACAGACAGACACATATACGGACACACAGACATGTGGGCAGACAGACAGAAAGACAGACGTACAGACAGACAGACAGACAGACACATGGACACACAGACAGGTGGACAGGCGGACAGACAGGCGCACACACGAACGGACATACGGACACACAGACAGACAGACAGACAGACAGACTGACATGCGGACACACAGACAAATGGATAGACAGACAGACGCACACTCAGACAGACATTCAGACACTCTGACAAATGGACTGACAGACAGACATATGGACAAACAGAGAGGCATACGGACACACAGGTGGACAGACATGTGGACAGACACAATCGTCACCCCACTCATCATCATTCACTCCGGGGATATGTTGTGATTTTTTTATATGCTGCGAGTTTCTCTTGCCACAAGGCAACGCGGTAAACGCGTGCTTTGGGGCAGTGCATTTGTAACGCTTTTGCGCTGCCTTGCAAGCTTAGACTCCGCCAAGTCAAAGTGACAAAAAATTTAAAAATGCTCAAGCGTCCAGCATCACCATAACGCTAAAGTTAAGCAATTCACACACTATTTTAAAACAAAGTTTGTTCTCTGGGTGCAAGATAAGTACGGTTTTTATTTTTATTTTTCAACATACTTATGACTTTCATGCACTGGTCGCATTGCGATCACCTTGAGCGAAAGATGGTTGGCTAAAACTGACAACGCCCGTTGCACACTGGTCCCTCGTAGTACGTAACCACCAGTGGCGCATACCCGAAATAGCGGTCCTTACAATTTCTGCTGGATGGGGGCACTTGTATATGATGAATACATGATGAAAAGATGTGAGATGGCTGTGCTTCGAGTTTTCTCTAGACATATGGACAGACGAACGGACTGACACACGCACGGACGGACAAATAGAGGGGCGCACGGACGGATGGACAGACAGAGGAATGGCCACAAAAAGAGATGGACGGACAGACAGACGAATGAACAAACGGACGGAAGCACCAAGGATCACACAGATAGGCGGACGCAAGAACGAATGGACAAACAGACTGACGAACGCTGCGCCCCACCAATCATCATTCACTCAGTGGATATGCTATGTTTTTTTTCTAGCTGACTTGACCATTATTTCTGTGCTCTATGCCGCGTGCTGTGCTACAATGTATGCCTAACTCGTTCTCGGGAGCCATAATAATGTCAGAGGGCGCAGTTAATTCGGGACTTCGTTTTATCAAACGTCTTCTGCCGACTATAGGCTAGACAGAATTCTACACAGAAGTGAGTGATAAAGCTTATATTTAGCAGAGATAAACCACTCGTATATTTGCTCACACAATCTATATACTCCCTGCAGAGAAGACAAATAGTACCAGCATATTAGACACTAGCATATTATATTTCCTTTCTGCAACGTCTGCTGCAATCATTCTCCAGCAAGCGCTTCATTCCGAGCGTAAGACTCTAACTCGTGGGGCTCTCACCCATTTTATCGCATTCGTCTGGGACAGAGGAAAATTCGCACCTGTTTTTAGCAGTTCCTTGGGAACATTATTACCGAGCTCATACAATAAAGTGTAGTCCCTTGAACAATAATGTTCGTGAAAGAAGAGCTTCTATTTTTTTCGTCGATACGCTGGCTTCTATATTTTTACAATAGATATTTTTACAAGGCCTGCTATCGTGAAAATAATACAAGCACTCATTTCAGAATGTGCACTTAATTTTGGACTTATTGTTCTTAATCATCTTCAAAAGACTACTGGCATGAAAAATTGTACAGAGAAGTGACTCATAAAAGGTATATTTGCTGATAAAGAACGCGCGCTTGATATGAACATTTTTTTGGCGCTCCATATTATCAACAAACGATTTGTCCAGCCTCAGGTACACGAAGTAATTTGACGACGTGGTTGCCACAACCTCATCTCATAGCTTCGCAGCATGGAAACGTCATTTTGTACATTTAGCACTGTCACCTATCAGTGAAATGCAGTTGCCTTCAAGTAAATTAGCTTTCTTGTGGCACTAGAATCACGCCTCACTTACGAAACGGACACCTCCTTCATTGATTTGTTCTTCTTCGCTTAATGACCTCAGCAATCTGACATGTCTTCTGGCAACCACCGAGCAAACATGTTGTGACGAAAGGGCACATAATTGATGTTTTATGGGTGATGCGCAAGCACAAGAACTTGAAGCGGCAAGCCGAAACATAAACTGAAGAGCGGAGGGCAGGTGGCGCGGGGTGCGAAAGAAGAAGTGAGGGATAAAGGCTTCTGACGGGAAGACGAAGAAGCCACAAATGTTTCATTTGTGGCCCTGACGTGGGCCAATCCCCTGCATTGGGTAAGAGCCATGAAAAGAGGAGAAGAAAAAAAGGCCATTTGCGATTTTATTTGGGCATTTAAACGTATCCCACTGTAATCTCCAAACAAATAATTATTATTGTGTATCATCAAAAGGTGTTTTAACATAGATTCTGAAGGGTTAGGTGAAATAAACGCAGCTGTGTGGTTATCTCAACACCTGAAACCTCAAAATCTCTCAAATCTACTTTTCAACTTTTCCCCTTTTCTTCTCTTTCTCTGTGTTCTGCTTACAGTAGTTATATTTTCATACGAAGCTATTGTTACATTTAGTTGTCATGCCGAAAGAAAAAGTACAGTGCACTTTCTTGGACAATCCCGCTGAGTGGGTGCGAGCCAGAATTTCAAGGAAACAAACATGCAATTATGAAGAATGGCTCCAGATGACGCGCGTCGGTCAGAATTTCTGAGGTGGGCGTGGTATCAGATCGAGTCTGTGTCCAAGGTCCAGGCCCGTTGGCTTACTTCGAGGCTCCAGGACGTGACCTGCGGCGCGGCTCCTGCCTGGGTGCAGTGGCCGGAAGCGGGTTTATGGGCAAGGCCTGCCTGGTGCTGCCTTCGTGGACCATTGGCTGATCATGGTGCTCGGGAGTCACAGCCCACCATGCTGAGTTGGCCGCCAAGTGTTCTACGACGATGCTTCACAAGGTAGCACATCCGTGTGGGGCGACCGTGCCATACATGTGATCGTGCACCCTCCGTGACACTTCTGCCCTGCAGCACAACGGCCGGCACAACCCGAGAGCAGAACAGTGCTTCGAACCATGAGGCGGTGTTTTGCCTATTTTCCCTTACCAGACGAGAACTCTACGAGCTCGACAGGGTCGTGCAGTAAGGAAGTCAAACACTGGAAGTTTAGGACTGCCTGCTACGCATTTTTGTCATTACCCTGGTGAACACCCCGATAACATGACTACATGTTACGCTCATGCTGCGCTCGCGGCTGTTTCGCTAGCTTCGCATGTACCAAACTCGGTATTACGTGACGCGAACGGGCGACATAGGTAAATGACACATCCAAACATGATAATCACCACATGCGTGTCATGTAAAATCACTCCATACCACACTCATGATGCGCTCGTGGCCGTTTTGCTAGCTTCCCATATGCCAAATTTGGTATTACGTCACGCCAATGGATGACGAGTGTATGTGACTGGTGCGAACATGATAATTATGAGATGCATGTCATGTGAGGACATGACTATATGCCACAGTCAAGGCGCCAATACAT
Organism: Rhipicephalus microplus; assembly: GCF_013339725.1. NCBI lineage: Eukaryota > Metazoa > Arthropoda > Arachnida > Ixodida > Ixodidae > Rhipicephalus > Rhipicephalus microplus. The sequence continues at coordinate 17,334 of NW_023608200.1, read as the reverse complement.
TTCGACGTGACGCCAGCGCGTGCTCACCAGCGTTCATTTCGTCGCGTCACGCCGGCGTTGCCACGCCAGGCGCTGGTCCTGCCATATACTCGCAGGCGTGTGCGTTTCAGCGCGTCTGGCGTCCCTCCGTCACGAAATGAGGGAGGCGCTGTGTTGTCTGCGTAACGCATTGGCGCGAAATGCAGCATTTTTTCTGCGTAGTGAGCAACAAACTGCGCAGAAAAGAACACGGGAAAAAGTAGTTAGCCACCTATGTGTAACTGCTTTCGCAGTCACGGCAACAACGAAAGATAAAAGTGAGTCAGTCAGTCAGTCAGTCAGTCAGTCAATGAACTTTATTTACAAATTGTCCTGAGGAGCCGATTCCCCTCAAGGGGGAGGGTCAGCTGCGGGCCGCACTCACGTGGGGACAGGAAGAGCGAGCCCCTCCGCCAAATTGCGGGCCCTCTGGACAGCCCGGATTTGGACCTCTCGGTCCGAGCTGGTAATTGCCGTCCTCCAGGCAGCTTCTGTGCTGAGAGGCTCGCCATCGCGCAGCGCCGCGCATTGCCAGAGCATGTGGGGTAACGTGCAACGTCTCTCTTCGCAATGAGGGCATTGCGGCTTTATGCTGTCGATAAACTTGCTGTACACTAAAGGCGACGGGTAAGTACCCGTTTGCAGCATTCTTAAAGTGACTGACTGGGCCCTAGAGAGTTGCGGGTGCGGGAGCGGAAAGCTACGCCTGGCCAATTGATAATTTTTGCAAATTTCGTTAAAGGTGAGGAGCGAATCAAGCTGCCGGATGCCATCCCCAAAATTAGATGCCGATTGCCCGTCACGGTGGGACAGTTCGCGTGCTCGGGCATGGGCAAGCTCATTGGCATTGGGGATAACAGGGTGGACATCCTTGCCCATGTGGGCAGGAAACCAGGTGATGTGGCCGTCGATTTCCGTGCAATGTGGTCTTTTGGTAAGAAGATGGGCCGCCTGCTCACAGACTGACCCGGTCATGAACGCTCGTGCAGCAGCTCGAGAATCAGTGAAAATGCGCGTGCGCATGGGAATCGCCACGGCCATTGCTATAGCAGCCTGCTCTGCCCTAGCCGGCGTGGTATCTCGAAGAGATGCTGCTGTGAGGATTTTACCGTGAAGGTCAGTGACCACAGCCACGAAATTGGATGTGCCGGGATACTGTGCTGCGTCAACGAACGCCACAAGTTCAGGGGTGGCAGCGGCGGAACTGAGGAGCGACCTAGCCCTAGCGGCCCGGCGGCCGACATTGTAGAGAGGGTGAACATTTCTAGGAATTTGTGAGACCGTAATCTGCTCCCTCAATTTGGGTGGAAGCTGTATCTTTTTGTCTGCTACCATAGTTGGTTCGCAGCCCAGAAACTCCAGGATGCGTCTCCCAGCTTTGGAAGAGGACAGTCGTGCAGCTTGTGCTGTTTGTTGCGCTTCTGCAATCTCACTAAATGTATTATGCATACCAAGAGCCTTGAGCTTTTCCTCATTTGTGTTGTTTGGAAGGCCCAAGACCCTCTTAATGCACTTTCGAATAATCGCATCCAGTTTCCCTTGTTCTTTCCTTTCCCACCTATGCGCTGCGGCAATGTAATTAATGTGACTCATAAGAAAGGCATGGAAAAGCCTCATGAGGTTGGCCTCACAAAGCCCTCCACGCCTGTTAGACACCCGAAGTATAAGCTTGACCATGCTCTCCGCCTTTGCCGCAATACGAGTCAGAGTATGAGAGTTACTTCCGTGCTCCTCCAGGAACATGCCTAATATCCGAATTTTATCGACACGGGGGATGGCCTGCCCTGACCGTGTGTGAATTTCGATCCTGATCTCTTCCGGCGGAAATGGAATAGTGGTGAACTTGCGTTTCTCCGGCTGTGTGTACAGGAGGAGCTCCGACTTGGCGGTCGACAAGTGCAGCCCCGTGCTATCCAAAAACTCCTCCGTGCACCTGAGGGCCTGCTGGAGGGACTCCTCAACGTCTCCGTCCCTACCCCCAGTGCACCATATAGTAATATCGTCCGCATACAGCGCATGTCCGATGCGGTCGATACGAGAGAGTTCGAGCGAGAGTTTCCTCATCGCGATATTAAAAATTAGCGGCGAAATGACCGATCCTTGAGGGGTTCCCCTAGGTCCAAGGTGAAATTCCTTGGAGCAGAGGTCCCCGAGCCGAATGGTGGCAACGCGATCCCTGAGAAAAGAGCGGACGAACCCGTAAAAGCGGGCCCCCAATCCCAACTCAGAGATCGAATCCAGTATGTGAGGATGTGAGATATTATCGAAAGCTTTCTCCAGATCGAGTGCAAGAATCCCTCGGACATCTCTGGTGTCTATGTCGAGAATTTGATGTTTAATCATTTTCATAACGTCCTGCGTAGAGAGCGCGGGACGAAAGCCAATGAGATTGAAAGGGAAGAGCTCGTTTTGTTCAATGTGATGGGAGATTCGGTTAAGGATTGCATGTTCCGCGACCTTACCCACGCAAGACGTGAGCGAGATCGGTCGGAGCGTGCCGAGCCCGAGAGGTTTACCAGGCTTGGGAATGAGGACGACAGAGGCCGTTCGCCACTCCTTCGGCACCTGCCCCGACTCCCAAACCCGGTTGACCTCGTCAGTTAGTAGCTCAATGGATCTATCGTCCAGATTTTTAAGTAGCCTGTTAGTGATACCATCCGGCCCGGGAGCCGATTTTCCATTGAGATCAAAAAGGACCGCCCTGATCTCTGCCGTGTTGAAGGGGGAGTCCAGCTCCGCATCCTCCAGACCAGAGAAATCCGGGTAGTCTGCATCCGTGGTAGCCCCCAGGGGGAGGTACCTATCCGCCAGCTGTTGTAAGATTTGATCATTGGAGAGCCCAGCAGACCTCTCCTTGTGAATGAGCCGATCAACAGTGTGTTTCTGATTAGCTTTAGTTTGCTTATCTCCCAGGAGGTGCTTGAGAATGTTCCATTTCGCCCCTGACCGCATCTGCCCATCGACAGCGTTACAGACCTCATCCCATTGTTGTCTGGCCAGGGTTTGGCTGTACGATTCAATCTCCTGTTTGAGCAGAGCAATTTTCTTTCTGAGCCGCCTGTTGAGTCGCTGCGTACGCCATCTGTTAAGTAAGGAGTTTTTGGCTTCAAGGAGCCTCGCTAGGCGGCTGTCCATGCGTTCCGTTTTAAGATCCGTCTCCACCACCTTAGTGGCAGCTTTAACATCTGCCTTAAGACGCTCAAGTAGCTGGCCAAGGTCATCGTACTCTTTTTCATCGCTTTGTCTGAGTTCCCGAAAGGCATCCCAATCAACAATTTTGAAAACCCGCGGCGGCGGTGCTTTAACATCGAGGGAGATAGACGCGATGAAATGGTCGCTCCCCAAGTTCTCATGCAAGTTCTGCCAGAAAGGGCACTCGACGTTCCTGACAAAAGCCAGGTCCGGCGTGGTGTCCCTTGCTACAGAATTGCCGAGACGTGTGGGAAAGTTGTGATCAGTAACTAGTAACATATTAAGATTGGTAGTATGCTGCAGAAGCGCCCGCCCCTTAGCCGTATTATTGATATAGCCCCATGTCTGATGTTGCGCATTGAAGTCGCCAGCAACTGTCAACGGAGCCGAGCCCGCGATTTTGGAGGCTTTGCAGAGAAGCGCATTAAAAGTCTCCCGAGTATCAGATGGTGAGCTATAAACGTTGAGAATGAATAGGTGCTCCTTAAGCCGAGAGTTTGGGATTAACTCAATGAGTATGTGTTCCACCTTTAGGTCTGGACGTACATCGCGAACCTCAAAGGAGAACTCTTTGGATATGAGGGTGGCGACCCCGCGTTTTCCTTCCCCCCAGCAGGCCACGGAGCGATAACCCCGGAGGGCCACCTCTCCTTTAAGGGTCTCCTGGAGGAGTATTACGGCTGGCTTATTCTCCTGTGAGCTGACGAACTGCTGCAAGACTGCCTTCTTCCTGTGGAAGCTCGCGCAATTCCATTGCCAAATGACAAATGTTTTATTTAGCTTCGCCATGATTGCTACTTAGGTTTTGCTCCACCACCACCACCCTTGCAGAAAGGGACTGGATGACAGAGCTGACACCAGCGATGGCCTCCTTAATTTCATGGACCACCCCCATAATTTCCTGTTTAAAGTCACTGAACTCCTTCTCGATATCTACCGGAGGGTCAGCGGCTTTTCGCTTACCGCCTCTAGGTTGTGCCTCGGCCTGCTGCACTTTCACCGCCCCTTCCGGCGTGCGTTCGCGCTGCCTAAGCTCCTCAACTAATGCTTTAATCTCCTGAAGCTCACTCCTCAGAGTTGCATTCTCACGCTCTAGCTGCTGTATTCTAGCCGTAGCTTGCTCTGGCAACTGGCGCTGCACGATAGTGCGAGACTCACGTTTTGGGCCCACTCGTTCAGCCCAGGTAGGTTCCTGCTGAATCCGGGCACAGGAGGCAGACCTATCCCTCGAGCGAGAGCGGTGACCCGCACCCCGCCCAGGGTTATCAAGGCCACCCCCCTGGTTGAACCCAAGCCCGGGAGCTTGCTGTGGCACGAACTCCGCGCGCTGCTTGTTTGCTTTTCTCCGTCGTCGCCTTCTACGCCGAACGATGTAGGGAACCTGGTACCTGCTTTGGCAGGCCCGATCCGCCGTCGGATGCGCTCCTCCACAGATGGAGCACTTCGGCTGGCACGTATGATTCTCAGGGGGCGATGAGACCCCACAGTCCGGGCAGGTGATGACTGTAGGAGTGGGACAAACGTCCGAGCGATGTCCCAGCTTTCCGCAGGTTCGACAGGCGTCGATTTGTCGTCGGTAGAGCGTGCACCGGATCAGGTTCGTCCCACACATGACGTAGTTTGGAACTTTCATACCGTCAAACAGGACGATCACCGTGGGCGTTTTCTTGATGCGCCGTACTCCAAGAACCTTCGGATTTCTTGCGTGCACGAAGAGCTCACCAAGCCGGTCATCAGAGAGCTCAGGGTCGATACCGCGAACAACTCCTCTGCACGTATCCCCGGGTGGCGTCACGTAAGTAGAGACTTCATGGAGCGTTTCTCCCACTCGAATTTGCTTCACTTTAGCGTAGGCTTCTGCGTTCCTAGCGTGTGGCGTGCTGATCACAAAAATGTTCTGCATTTCATTGGCACAAACAATATCTTCCTCAGCCTGCGGCGGGCCGAGACAAGCAGCCATCACCAAAGCTTGGGTAACCTTGATTCCACTGACCTTGCGCACATCCATGCCTCCCTTGGGACGTACGACAACCCGGTAGTGATCTTTAGGCAATCGCGGCAGGCGCGACGCGGCGATGAGCTTGTTTATCGGCCCCTTCGGGTGCGCTGGACGGGCGGCACGATGACCGGCACTGGGGCCAGGGCTGTCGCCGGGCGTAAAATCCTGACGCTGCTTCTTCCGAGAGTGGGCAACAATCCATCCGGAGGCTTCATCCTCCTGCCTGGAGATTTCTTCGCCGAAGACCATCTCCTCGAGCGGCATCCTCGAAGCGTCTCGCTCGGCAGGCCGAGCTGAGCGCCAACGTGGCACAGGGTGAAACACCCAAATAAAAGTTCGGAAGCTTGACCTACCCGCAAAAGTCGGGTATCCACTCGATCCCTTAAAAAAACTGGATCAGATGAGTCGAAAAACCGAGGTCGATCGGCAAATTTGCGGTCAAAAACATTTAAAAAAAGCAGGAGCCGATGCGAGCGCGTCCGGCTCGCGTCTAGCAAGCGGCGTTCCTCCACAAAAGTGAGACATCGAAATCTTTCATTTTTATACATACACATGAAGTTTCTCCATTGTTTAAGAGAATTTATGGTGAAGAGTACAAGTCCAGTCTCGTTGTCACATCTTGTTCACTCTTTGGGGAGCTCCTCGACGGAAGCGATAGATGACAGGCATTGCCGACGCCAGCACATGCAGCCTTCTGTCTGTTGTGTTCACACGGCTGCACGTACAATATTATAATAAAAATAGTTATACACCCGTGACAGAAGATGAAGATGCATGCACAAGTACGTGCACATTAACATAAAAACAAGGGTTAAAATATGACACACATATAACTTTACCTTCACATCTCGCACAGTCCTTTTGAAGCTACTCTGACGAAAGAGATGGATGACAGGCACCGCAGACGCCAGCGCACACAATCTTCAGCACGGTGTGTGCCCACGGCTGCACAATGAGTATGTAAAATAGTGAGTCACACGTGACAGAGGATGAATACAAATGCATATTAGAAATACGTGCAAGGTGAAATGAAAACGTACGTGAGATATGACATGATAATAATTTTACCGTGATGTCACAAATCGTCAAAGACTCATTTCAATCCCCGTAGCGCAACAGCTTAGGAGCGGCGGCCGCAGCCACAACTTGGCGAACCACCGTGCCGCTAAAAGTTCGGCAAGTCCTAAACGAGCGACGTCGTTCAGCTCGAGCAAGCGAACGCGAGACCAAACACGGCGCTGCACGCGGAGTGTCCGCCACCAGCAAACTTCGAACAGGAGAGCGAGCGTACGCTTGGCCGCCACCACGAACAGCGCCGAGCTGGTTTGGAGCTAGCGCCGAAGAAATCGACGGTGATGCGGCCCCTTTCCACAAACTCGAGCGAGTGCAGCGCGCAAACGTGAGTCCGCCGCCGCGGCCAACGGACGGCGCCGAGCTGCTTGCGGCCGACTGAGGGGAAAGCCAACTGTAATGGCGACCATTTCTCAGTGAGCTCCGACGCTAGCGAAAACCTCACCAGCCCGTGCTGGTGCCCTTACAGCGCGCGACGTACTACAACCAAGCTAGTTACGAGAACCCGCAACGTGTTTTCGACGACTCCCAACACAGCGACGAGGTCTCAGCCCAATATCGTCCGCCCGGAGCTCATCGCGGCGGCGAAGACAGGCGAGCACTCCATGAGCGAGCGTACGGGAGGCCAACGGCAATGGCGGCCAATTTTGTGGCGGTCACAAAGCACAGGCTAACTGAAGACGCCCAAGCTGACCTTCGCGGTGTATTTCGTGCGTGCCATATACAATACGACCGAGCCTGTTGCCGGCAAGTGCGATCCGTATCGCACACGCGACAAGTAGAGTAGAATAAAGAATGATAACCTACTTAGCGCTGATTCCATCGCTGATTTCTGCGCTAAGTCGGACTGAAGTATACATCCAATAGGCCTGCTGTCTTCTCTGCTGCCATATTGGCCTTCCCATCTGTTGCTGTCGTGTGTTGGTCGTGACTATCTTGAAGCCAGAGATATACAGCACGGTGTGGTGACGTATCGACACTTGCTCCAGACTTCATGGGTGCAGCGAAACGTAAAAGCAGCAGCCCACGCTCATCCAAGCGTACACACAAGCACCATGTCGTAATTCCTAGATCGTCTAATCCAGGCGGCAAAATACGGGGAAAGACTGAGCCAGGAGAGGAAGAGGACGGATAGTGACCTTGGCGACGCTTTGCGCACTGCGTGCAATCCCCGGGTGGTCCATACCTTTAGAGCGTGTTTGGAGACTAAGTGGTTTGCGCGCAGCACGCTTCCCTCTGTGGTTGCTCCTCAAAGGTCTATCCGTTCGTCATACGCGCCTATTGGGCTCCGTTACTCCTTTTTCGAGTAATTTTGCCTTAGAGTGTAGCGTGCTCGCGGCTGTTTCCCTAGCTCCACATATACTAAATTTGGTATCACGTGACGTGAATAAATATCGAAGGTAAACGACACATCCAAGCATGATGATCATGACACGGAAGTCCTGTACGCCATTATTTTCCTCCACCTCGTAAGGTTGGCCTGATCTTAATGTGACATATCAACCTTTCTCGTTCGTGCATATCATCGATTCTGTACGTGGGATCTGCCAATTTTCAGCCTTTATTTCTTTCTCCTTTTATTTGTCTATAACTCTTTCTTTTTTTCCTTTGTATTGGTCTTTCTGCGAATATGCTGCTTTTTTATCTTTTTATTTCTTTTTCTTACTCTCACCTTCTATTTACCCCTCACTGAAGTTCATTATATTTCTCTCTTTATACACTTTTCTTTCTGCCCCACCACGGTGGTCTAGTAGCTAAGGTACTCGGCTGCTGACCCGCAAATCGTGGGATCAAATCCCGGCTGTGGCGGCTGCATTTCCGATGGAGGCGGAAATGTTGTAGGCCCGTGGACTCAGATTTGGGTGCACGTTAAAGAACCCCAGGTGGTCCAAATTTCCGGAGCCCTCCATTACGGCATCTCTCATAATCATAAGGTGGTTTTGGGACGTTAAACCCCACAAATCAATCAATCAATACTTTTCTTTCTCTTACTCTTGCGGCTTATCTTTCTTTGTATTCAGAAGAACAACAACAAGAAAAGAGCACGCTATGTCCTAGGGTTTACCAATGCCCCACAAAGCTTTTGAAGAGCTATATTATGATAAGTCTTGTTTCTCGACCATGCTAGACAGGTTTTCCTCCAGCTTAAATAGTTGAAAATCATTGTGAAATCACTGTGAAAATCATTTTTGTGTGAGGACTTCACCATATCAAGCCATCTTGTTGTTACTTAATGGTGTCACAGATCACGCAAATCCGAGAAATTCCGTTTTGGCCCCATCGTGACGTCACATGATGACTTCATCACATGACATTGTCTCTTGGTCAAACGTGGGACAATCTCCGATGTTATGTATTGAGACCACATTGCCTCGGACATTTTGAAGTCGATGTAGAAAGTGCATCACCTTGAGGGTTCAGTTTCTGCACCTCTACATCACGGAATGATACAATGGGGCAGAAACCTGTAGTACATCGACATGGAGCCAGAGAACCAAAAAAACGTTTCTAGAGGAAAGCTTCTGAAGGGTGTAGGGAATAGTATCAATATAATGACAAGAAATAGAACATAGCTGTCTTTCACCTTGGACTTTAGTGTTTTTGTTGTTTTGAGAGGGCGTTCATTCGGTTTTAGTGACAGCATCCCATTTACATTATTGGGACACTCACCAGCATACTTGGCTTATACAATTGTGTTGTGTATGAATAAACTCTAACTTCATGCATTTGTGGAAGCAGAAAGAACAGTCAGCACGACTGGGCCGGGGAAAAGCTTTAGTAGGCAAACCTTTCAAGCCTTCTGAATATATCTGCAATATTGGCTATTCTCATTGGCTCGTGAGTATTCAAATGAAGGTGTGGTGAAGCCATAGTATTTCTCATGTCATTACCCCTTTCTAAATATAGGTACACTGTACCGAATTCTTTTATTATATTTTTTTTCTAAACCCGGCAGCTGTGCCCGCTAGATTGTATTCGTAGGAAAGCAGTGTCACTCTTTAAGTAAGCCCTAGCGCACAACAATCGTAGAAAGGTTTGCGAAATACAGTTACTGCCCGTGAATACCACGCAGTCCGATCAACAACACGCACGCAAACAAGGAAAACACACCGATGTAAGGCACACAGATTGTGGAAGCTCGCGAATTCTGGAATCACATGAATGTCAAAATGCACATTGACACTGGCAAATGCCTTGTCTGAATTGATGCCAATAGCTGCGGTGAAAAGGTCACCGTCAAAGAATCCTGCATTCAATAGCTTGGCATTCCTCGTGGCACGAGGCTTAATCAGACAAGATCAAACATGTATTCACAAAGATATGACTTTTCGTAACTTGCACGAATTATTTCACTACTTACATTTGAAGAGACTGCTGCCGCTAGCGCATCTGTAACAAAATTCTTCAACTGCTCCATATTTGATAGCCCAATGAGTCCATACTCAATACAAATAAAAATGTATATAACGCAACCTTTCCTGCGAGGAAACACTAACATTTAGCAGGACAAGTAACTCCAATTTATGAACTTCTCTAGTTGAACAATTTATTTGTAAGTATTGGTGTTTCGTACCCTATCATGTCTTGTAATCAGAATGAACTTGTGACACAAACATCGAATATTCATAAAGCCTTACCTACCGCCATGTTGTTGTTACTCTTTCCACGTGTACGCAGTTCTTCGCTAGTGAGCATGAAACACCTTCGGGACCTTGTGAGAGCAAGGTCAGCGAGGCCCATGTAATAATAAATAACAACAATCAAATAACAATTTCAAGTTCATCTTACAGACTTATACGAATCCAGATCTACTATACGTTCTTTTATTGTTTCGAAACTTCATGATATCACACAGGATCTGTTGAACAAAATAGGTTTAGCAGCACAAGCCCCCACAAACCGATACGATACCGCATTACGCACGAAAACCTCCCATACACCGTATTTGTGCCCGAATCATTCGATCAGTTTCTTGTAAGCAAATCACATGTGCTGTTTGGGTTCCATCATTTGTTCGTTATGAGCACTATGAGTGATAAGCGCAAACTTAAAATCATTTTACCAATGTCTCACCATGCTCTGTCAAAGAGGTGCACTATGGGCGGGGCACTCAAGTTAGGCAACAATGAAAAACGTTTTCGCTTATGTTTTAAATGAGAAAATTGTTGAAAGTATACAACAGCAATCTATGAAAAAAAGCGCAGAGCACAAAACATTACACAAAAATGTGGCCTTGTGCTTAACAACACCGTGTGTTCGAGACAGCGCTCGCGAAGTCAAATGACCTTCTCGCAAGCTGCTGAAGCCTTAAGGCAAGTTTTAAGAAACAGTACGTACACTTTCACATTTTCGCATTACATTTTTATAAAGATAATTTCTCGCAACTGTTGATGAAGTCGTAGATGCCAGCCTTACTTTGTATAGAAACAAGTGTGTCATATTCCACGCCAGTTTCAACTTCTTTCTTCAAAAGATGCAAGAATTGTTCTCCAGCAAGTTTTCACAATCCCTTACTTTTTCAGAAGCTTTAGTTCATGTATAAAACTTTGACCATATATCCTCCATGCACCTTTTGTTTTTATGAGTTCAGCAGGCAGTTGTAGAGAGTATTATTTATTTTGACGCAGGTTCTTTGGAACATTTATTGCCAAGCGCACACAAAGCATGATTATTTTTAGGAGAAAGAGCAAAGTCCGTAAAGGCAGGCCTATTTTCTGCCGACATGTTAAAGCTTACGTCATAGATAGCTTTTTTTTTTATTTCGCATTCTCGAACATACACACGAGCGTTTCCGATTGCATTCCTGAATCTAGGAGTCAAGTTGTTCACAAGTTTAGAGATCTTCCAATAAGAACTGGTTGAGGAAAGCTATACCGAGAAGAAAAAGAAATAACGTACAACCTCTCAGTTGAAGAGAACAAGAAGGAAAAGGAGCTCCTCCTGTTCAGGTGCGGTAATTTTTTTCACAGCATCTTTAAATAACTTGTCAAGTGTTCAGGTATTTCAAATGCATTTGGGTATCAGGGTTAGCCCGCATTGCTTGGCGTATACTTGCATTGAATCGCATCGCAATACGAGATGTTCTTTTTCTTTGTAGTGCTCTGCATAACGGCTGCTGAACGGCATATTTAAAGAGCATGTGTAGTGTTGCCTGCTGTCCGAGTAACACATATGAAAATGCGTAATCATGTTATGAGCTTTTAAATGTGTCGACATAACTTCACCAACTTAGTCTGATTTCACGCAATTCCATCGGCCAAAACTATCTGTTACGTAACTTTCAGACTTCTAAATTTTATTCATGTAGATTGATTGATTTATTCTTAAGCATTAGCTCACAAGGTAATATTTCTTGCATAATAAAGCGTGATAGTGACGAATTATCTTGTGGAAATTGCCAACACGTGCCATGTTTACTGTAGCAGACATCACAGCAACAATCTAATGAAGTTTGTCTCGTTATACCGCACAAAACATGCTAAGAACCCAAGCATAATATAAGGCAAGTGCACACTGTGAGATGTCAGAAAAATAGAAATTATCAAACAACAGTGATGTCAAATTACAACTGCGCAGTGCTAGCGGTAACGCGTCACAAATAATGCCGTCACCAGCAACATGTCACAAAACAGCTAAAACTGTTATGAAATCACAGCCGATTCTGGCACCCTAGTTTCTCACCACCACCATAGCCTGTTTTCGCAATACCTTTCGTGTTAAGTAAGAAAAAAATTTTAAAATATCACAGCTAATTTACGGATTGATTGATGGCGAGTGTACGAAACTCCGGAGGTACATCCGTAAATCATGAATCCCACTCGCAGCCGTTCCACAGTTTCGAGGAGCTTGTCCAAGTGTTGTTCCGCGAAAACGCGTGTGGTTTGCCCAGCTGGCGCATCATGGCAAAGACTTCCTTGCGGCATTGTTGCCAGTATTGTACCGTCTTCGGTATGCCCCGCATGAGGGCCAGGCCTTGGTTGAACTCTTCGTCCATGAACTCGCGCTCACCGCTCTCAAAGTGCTGCCGCGTGAACGAGCTGGTGATAAGAGCGAGTGCCGCAACGTCGTCTAGTGAGCACTCCGAGTACTAGGGATGGATACTGCAGGCAACGGTGAACCAGCTCACACCTTAAAGAGATCCGGCCCTAAAATACCAAGGACTTAATGGAATTGAACACGGGCCCTCGGCCTGGGAGCTCATATTCTATCAATGAGCCACGGTGGTGCTTGAAACTTCGCTGCAAACTAACTTTATCAAGACTTCATGCCGAGTAAGCAATCATGTAAACATCGGTAATAAAGCGTTTTAGAACAGTAAAGTAACAACCAGGTGCTGCGCAATCCATATTTCGTAACGACTAGGACATGTTATTTCGATGAACGACGAATAAGGCGTAGTGGACGCTTCTCTATACATAAAAATTATGATTCATAGTACAGTGGCTACTACATAAGTGTCCTTATAGTAGTTGTCCCAAGATTGTACAAAAATGCTGTAGAAAGGCAGCTCTCCCAGCGTTCGCTGTGACTGTGCTGCGCTCTCCGTGCAAGCTTGGCGTTTTTTTCTATCTTTGGTCACTCAGCAACGTACTCGTTACAATTCGCTAACTGTAATTAGTAACGCGATTGCGTTACTTTTTTCCTCAACTGTGGTGTCAAATTAATCGTTACAATTTCATCTTGTGGGTGCCATTCTTCCAGAGCTCTCCCTTTCAAAATATTTGTCGCGCACAAGTTTACTGTCAGCAGCACGTCGTAGCTGGTCGTAGCCTCCAAAATTATACGCACGTATTCGGAGGCCTTAATGCACCTTCGTTTGCATTTGCGTTTCGATTACAGATGCCGTTCGCATTGTTTCTTTTTGTTTTTGTTTGATTCTTGCTTTTAGACGCGTTGTTCTACTGTGTTTACACACACCTGCCACATCACTACAAAACATGTCCTCGCAATCAGATATCCTAGGACAGGTGCAAGAATATTGGAAGAATAAGTGAATTGTCTTTGCGTAGGAGCTAGGCCTCGCAACGTCAACATGCATGGTTATTTTGTATGCGCGCACACGGCAACTGTTCCTTTCGCATGTAGGACTACCGAATTTCGAGCGAACCTCGCGATTGTGCGGACGCGACCGTAAACCTCCCGAAGAAACTTTCCAAAACCACTGTGATCTGAAAAAAGTTCAACAGGACAGTGGTTTTCGTATTTTCTATACCACATCTTTAGGTCTTCCATTGCAGTATCCTCGTTACTACACAACTGGTTTGTTGAATAGGCACGTGCATGAGCCTGTATATGTGAATACAAATATGATCGTCGACGCCTAAAACCTTTGCTGTCAATCATTCAGAGGTGTTTATTTCATCTCTGCAGCCCTGACAATAAATATGTGAAACTGTACGCTAGCTTTCATTTGTTACATATTGCTTTTCGATGCTTTCTGGTTATACGAATGTCAGATGATATGAATACTTAGTGACCCCTGGAGAATAGTAACACCGATATTTTACTGCAAACACCATAAATATAATGACCGCTCTAGCTCTGTTGGTAGCGCATCGGACACGTTATTTCAAGGTCACAGGGTCGGTCATGGCCAGACGCAAGATATCTTTTTGTCCACTGTTGTTTCTTCTCGTTAATATTAGAAGTACGGTTAACCACACCCCCTATATTTTCTTTGGCATTATAAGAAATTGAATGGATGAATGCATGAATGCGAAACTTTATTAAAAGTCCTGAGGTACATGACTCAACGCGCAGCGGGTCGCTTCCATGTTGGGACGGTCCGGCCAAGCCCGACCGCCGCATCGTGGGCCCTCTGGACAGCCCGAAGTTGATCCCCGGCACCGGGGCTCTTGATAGCGGATAACCACTTTTCTTAATTGGATTGGTCCGTGCCCCGCTACGAAGGGCAACGCCAGACTATGTGTTCTATAGACTAGTGAATCCGTTGCAGTACCTGCAGGAGCTATTAGGATAAATGTAGTCATAAATTTTATGTAATAAAGCCAGGCTGGGATACGAACCCGTCTGCAGTCGCCTGAGAGTCAAAGCATGCACTCAACTTAAGTTATTGTTAGGAAAAGGAATGTTTCTCCTATATACGGAGGTAAAAGTGCTGGGTAAATTTCCTTATGATCTCTGTTCTTCACTACTGCGTGCCGACGGAGGAGTCTTCCGTGGTCGCAATAAGCGAGACCTCGCGATTGCATTATTTTTATATTGTCTACGTGGTTGGCTATATGTTCGTTAATTTTTTATACCGGCCAATATTGCTTGTAGCGTTCCTACAAATTTATTTTCCTTCGATATTCTTGATATTTATGTTTTTGCATTATACACACGCCAAGTCTTTATGATACTGCAAATTAATAAATGCAATTACCACCATGCTATAGTCCCTCACATGAGATTGCAGTGTCACTCAAATAATAATTTTAAAGCAATAATTTTAAGATTGTGATTAGTATCACATACAAATAATCTGCTCTATCACTACTCATCTGATGCTCATAGCTCGTTTTGCTTACATCTAGCCTTTTTCTTTAATGTACATCACAATATTAGAGAACTTTTTGATGGATCTGTTGACATGTTTTTCTTTCCTTTTATTTGTTTTACTAGCCATGCGAGGGAAGTATATATTTGTATGTTTCGTGCTAGTTGTTGATGCCACGCCATCAAATATACGTGAGTACGATATATGTTCTTTTTTTTTTCATCGAACGTTGTTAACAAATTTGTAATGTGATGATTATGCTGTTGCATCACTAAATACAGTCAAATCATTCAAGGCAATGAGAGAAAATACGCAGCGTTAAATCGTGCAGCCAGTAACTAGGCAAGCTCTATGACCGAGCTTTTCAGCCTGCATTAGCTTGTGGCTTTTATCCCACAATTGCACTGTGTATATGGCAACAACCTTAAATAAGTGACTTCGAAGCGCCTCAAAGGGGATATCTTTCGTTTTCATGGTGTGCACTATCAACGGTCTCCACGCTCCAGAATAAACAAAACACGAAAATATTTTTCTTTCATTTTAAAGTTCGTCGCCCAGCATTGTCAAGCCAGCGACCCTCATCCTATCCCGCAATGTACATTATCACAAGTCAACATAGTTCACTGGGTTTGAGTTCTTTTTCTTTTTGCGTCAAGCCTAAATTTCTGATCTCACTATGAATGTCTGTGGATTGCAATTCACTCGTCTTTTTTTACGTGAACCATGAGTGACTTACAGCACACCGACTGTTGTTGCTATCATACAGCGAGCAGCATGTGACATCAGACCCCTATTGTCACGTTATTGCGAAGCCAACCTCTCGATATCGAAACCGAAATTGTTGTTTCAATGTAGTGGTAATAAATATATTTTCAGTGACTTCTCAAGCACCACGGCACTATACGGTTCTGGGCACCCGTGTTTCTATTAAAGTAACAGCCTCAAAATATTAAATGTGCGTGTCAGGATTTCTTTGTCACCACCTTCGAGAAAAAGTTTTACAAATTTAGACAAAAAAGGTATAACTTACTTTCAGGTTGTTGATCTTGGGTGAACGATAAGTTTAAGAAAAAAAATAGATTTATAAAAATGAGAGAGTGTCACAATATGCATGTTGCGCCAAAGTCATAACTAAAAGCTTTTGGTGCGGCTCACACAGGACCTGGTAGCAACGTAGTGAGGACACCATCCTGTGCTTCTAACCCCATAATTATCACATCTCTAAGCTTAGTTGCGTTGTCACAAAAAGACTGAAAAGTTGATATTTGGCAGGTTAGTTTTGCAACGCAGTTGGCCATAATACAAATACTTGCTACTTGTGTTTACGTATTATGCACACAATAATAATTCTGATGAGATGGTCAGTGTTGCGGAATAAAATGTTCAGTTCCGATTGTGTATCCATCCAGTAAGTGTCATTTATAACTTTCAAACGGCGCAAGATAGCTACAGGATGTTTTTGCTAAGTACTTTCGAATAGACAGAGAGGTTATAAAATGAAATTCCAAAACATTTTTAATGTGTTCTTGAAGGTGATGACCTACCTTAACAAGAAACGAGTAAGCAAACCATGTTCCGTCTGCTTGAAACAAAAGTACGCTGCAATTAATTCTCACATCTGAATTATAAATAACGAGTAAACTTGGTTTTCTTCGTTAAAACAGCATGACACTTTCCTATCTTCGCTTTCAATCATACATCTTTACACGGGAAGCAATCACAGAAAATTTTTTCTCAATAACTGGCTTATAATTTTCTGCACGTGGGTCTCCCTACTGTTACATTAACGTTGCAGAGGCTGCATTAAGCAAGACCCGTCTTCTGTGCGAACCATCAAAGCCGAAATCCTACCACAGCTGCTTCGCCTTAACTTACGAGGCCCTGCGGTTGTTTTGGTGCCACTGGCGCGCTCTACCACTGACAGGCACTGAAGCGCAAGCCTACACCAAATCAAAACTTACAAGCTTCCCGGATATAGTTTCCGCTGTGGTATACGCGGCCCAACATATGTATAACTCGGGGCTAACCTGTAAAGAGTGCGACATGTCACGCCAAGCATAGATAGGTACTGGCTTTTGTGAGTGCCGTGTTGCCATATATTCTAAGTTAAAAACACCGTAATCTCTATCTATAAGAGACGCAGTGAAGCTACAGGCAGCGTAAATCGCTCTCCTGCACAATTTTTAACAGCATAGCTCTTTAACCTCACCGTAATTTATCTGTCAGAAAGAAACATCACCATCTATTTTCTAGTGGCAAATGCTCTCAACATCCTCTTCTCCTCAACATCATCTTCATGCTCTTCTGCTTAGCTCCCAGAGAACGTGTGTTCTCCGGCATGACCTGCGAAAACCCTTTTGATGTAGAGAACGAGTACAGAGAGAGAGAAAAAAAGAAATAGGTACAACGAACGCAAAAGCGGTATTCCTGGCGTAAAAAAAAACTACCCCGCTACACCCCCTCATTCTTAAGGCTAGTGTTACTCATTCGGCTATACAGGCAAGCTAGCACAGAAAAGCTTATTGTTCTGTAGCATAGCATAGCAAGGAGGAAG